>OVAN01000550.1:8411-54661 GCA_900406275.1 Anastatica hierochuntica
TTTAGATTGCCCAATTATCCTTGGTTATTACTAACCTAGGTTTTCGTGGTCAACCCAGTCCATAATATTTAGGCTCAGTTTAGTTATTTTCGGAGGCGTGTAATTTATACCGGCTTTTCTTTAAAAAGAATCGTTTAGGTAATAAATCGCTCTTTCACTGAAAAACATTTTTTATTCTAGACTTGCCCCCTGCATCATGGACGGTTAAATATGAAAAAAACCAAAATCAGAATGCCCCTAACCAGGGCCGCATAGTTTATTGGGCACCATGGTCTAAGGATTTGTTTACCTCGATCGATCTTCGTGCTCTCGTCAGGCTCGCCTCTTGCTTGTGGCCTTGCCCCCTGACCGGTATGCGGCATTGTCTTTCGAGGCCTTCTTTCTTTATGTTATAGCTCGACAGAGGTTTCCATGGTCATGACCATTGAGCGGGGCTTTAGAGCGATGGCTTTAAGGGTCGTATGGTAGCACGAGTGGGCCCGTTCCTGATCTCCTCTTATCTCTCTTATTACCCAAGGTGTTGGAGAATTCAAGGACTGATGTAACGTCGATGGAACGGCCTTCATATCATGTATCCAAGGCCTACCCATTATTGCCTTGTACGCTGAGGAGCAATCCATGATGAGAAACATGGTCCTTTGGTTGATACCTCCGGCGTATGCTGGTAGGGTTACTTCTTCGATGGTAAGCTTCACTTCACCATTAAATCTGACTAGAGAAGTGAACTTTCTGGTGATCTCTTCTTCGTCCAGTCCCAAGCCTTCGAAGGCGTTGGTTAAGATTATATTAGTTGAGCTGCCATTGCCGATGAGGATTCGCCTCATGAGGCAGTTCGCAACTTTAACGATATTACTAGGGCATCATGGTGCGGAGTTATCGCTTCTTCTTCGGTGTTGGTGGCAACACTTATTACACCAGGACCATCTTTGAGTTCTTTGTTAATCGCCATAGCATCTACTCCATGGTGAATTTTGGCAGCGCAAGTGCTTCTCTTGGCGGCAGAGATTATCACTCTGCTTACCTCTGATCCTCCGGTGATCAAGTTGATGACATGATCTTGCCTTGGCGAATCAGACCTTGGCCCCATGGGGATGTCATTCCTGGTCTGTTCGTGAATGAGCGCCTTTGCTTTGTTTGAGAGAAACTCTCATAGTTATCCCTTCTTGAGAAACTCATTCACTTCGAGCCTTAGCTGGAAGCAATCCTCCGCTAGGTGACCATGGTCGTGGTGAAAATAGAACCATTTGGATGTGCCTATATTCTGTTGGGGGAACCACACTTTCACTGGTCACTTGACTTTTCCTGACAAACGTTCCAATAGGGTCACTATTTCAATTGGGTATATCATCATGTTAGACATGTCGGGCCAGGTCATGGGCACATACTTCTCGTGCTCTGCTTTTGCTAAGGGCTTTGGCCATCCTTTGGAGCCACCCTTCGCGGAGTTTTCAAAGCCAGACTTAGCGTTAGATTTATCGTCCCTGGTGGTCTTTGAGTGACCATGAGCTTTGGGATGGTTTTTGTGTGCCAGTTGTGCCTGATAGGTTGGGTCCTCCTCCCATTTTATTTGAGTCCAGGCTTTGGAGAATACATCCTCCATAATGTGGCAGGGTTATTTGGTGAGGTCTTTGTGTAGGTCACTGTCAACCAGCAGTCCTTGTCTGAAGGCTGAGATGGCCATGGAGGTGACGCAGTTAGGAACCGACACTTTCTCTATATTAAATCGATGGAGATACTCCTTCAGGCTCTCGTCTGGGCATTGCTTGATTCGATAGTGATCATCAAAGGCGCGTCTTATAACTCGGCTGCTGATGAACTTCTCAATAAAGCGGTCCGTTAGCATGGCAAAGGATTTAACGGAGCCGTTGGACAGGTTGGAGTACCACAGTAGCGTTGGGTCTGTGAGGGTTGCTCCAAATCCTTTGCACATACAGACTTCCAAGTGCTCAAAGCTGATGGGGGCGGTGAGCATACATTGGCGATACTGCGAGATGTGCGTATCTGGATCAAGGGTCCTATTGTACAGCGTCCTGACCGGCCAAGCGAACCTCTTAGGGACTTCGCTAAAGGCGATAGATTCGATGAAGGGCGTATCTACGTAGGAGTTGGGAGTGGTATTGATAATTGGTGGAGCTACTCTTGGCAGACGCTTTATCATATCTTCTAGCCCTCCCGTTAACATGGCTTCTACACCAAAGGCCTCGGTAGGGTTTTCCTCGTAGGGTTTGCTAGGGTCGTTGTGATGATGAGAACCAGGAGTTCAGGTAAGCCCTGAGCTTGGAGTCTGACGCGTCCGAGCCTCGTTAACGACCTTCGTTGGTGTTTCGCATTGTGGTTGCATCGACTGGACTTTCCTTTCAAACCTAGCACGCCTTCCGTCGTCTTCGCCGTCACCGTTGGGTGTATTAGCATCTGTCTTTACCGCCGAAGCTTTGAGAATAGCGTTCTCGTCTTCTAGCTCCTTCAGTCGAGCTTTGTTCTCTCTTATCTTTTCTGCGATCAGCTCGTACTCTTGAAGCTTTGCCGCAATAGTCGCATCGCCAGTTCTCTCGGGTGTTTCCTCCTCGGGTTGAGTTGCAGCTACTTCCTCGAATGTGGATTTGAGGTTTTTGTTACTTTTCGGATCGGAGGAACTGTTAGATTCGCTCAACTTTTCTTCTTTGTTCTTGTTGAAATCTCCTCCTCTTTCTAGTGCCAAACTGTTTTGGGATTTTTTGGTGGTTCTCGATGGAGAAGTACAAGAACAAAGGATTTTCAAGAGATGGAGCAGATGAGTCAAAAGAGATTTAAAATGATGCTTCTTTATTTATGAATAAGAGATTTATTATAATATGTGTATTTTTGTCAAACGTTTCGGATCCTTGAACTAGAGTTCTTCCCTTTGTATTTATAGTTTTCGAATAAAAGTATTTCTATATTTTTTATGGATAAATTCTATATTCAATTCTATCTATTCAATAAGGAATATTTCCCTAATTCATTAAGGTATTTGTCCTTATCTCTTAAGACTTAGATCGGCTAAGGGGGATATCCGCCCTACCTCGGCTATGACATCGGCTTGGCAGTGTGTCCTTGGCTATAGCCTTGGTTTACACGTTCAACTAGGGAGTTTGTTTATGTCTCTTTGGTCTAGATATGGCATGATTCTAAGAGAAGAAAACTTCCCCCAACAATTATAACGTATAAGAAATTGTAAACGTTAGGAGTATTAAGACTACTTTTATATAGTATGGATAGTCAATTTAACATATAGCGTATATTTTATAAAAAATAATTAACTTTCATATAAGTGATAACAACTCAATTAAAAATTATAAGTTGTTACTAAATAAGAAATAAATGTAAAACCTAAATTAATCCCACAAATTTTAAACCATATATTCAACTATAAAAGTAAAAGTTGTGCATATACAGCACGGCACGGGACTATTTTTATATAGTCATACTATTTTTGGTATGCCTATAAATTCCACAAATAACCAATTATAAAAGGGGAAAAATAGAAATTTATCCATACATAACTTGTGAATAGACAAATATAAAAAAAAAGCTTAATATACATACTATACATACTATTTTCGCATGTCTATAAATTTAACAACATAAAAAATAGAAATTTATCTATACATAATTGGTATATAGGCAAATATCAAAGGGAAAAAAAGAAATTTAATATACTTAATAGGTTAATGAACATATAAATGAAAGTGAATATGAAAATTAATTTTATAATCGGATTATCTAAGTATAATGTAAGAATATATTTATAGTGTAATGAATAATTTAGAAAATAATGAATTAAGTAATTGGGAGTCGTCACGTTAATCTCAACTATACAAGATACAAAAAGCTTTAGGGAGGGTATATAACAAGAAACAATTTCAAATGAAAAAGAAAAAAAGAGTAATGTGATATGCAAAAAGAAATCACAAAACAAAGTTTTGGGGAAAACTGTTTAATTAAAAAAATGGTAAATGAAAATGAAAAAATATTAAGATAAGCAAAAAATAGTCAGACTATTTGTTGCATATTTTCTACAGACAGACTATGTGGTTGTGTTGTTATTAAAATTAAAAAATATAGCAAGTGTGCCCAGGGATATAATGGCATTTATACACATTATACACACTTGATTTTTTGGATGGCCATTTAGCTAAATTTATGTTTTTTATGGTTATGCCATCTAAATCCCTAAAGAATATTACAAAAACAAATTATGCACTTTAAAATGTCTCAATATAAACTAGTCAAGCAATTGAAGAGAATGTATCAATTCTCCAATTCTTTAGTAGCAATGGGTTTTAACGGAGATATTTTAGGAAGATACTCACTATTTTTGGAAAGAAAGAAATTCACCATCGTTTGGATGGCGAAGTATTTTTTCGATGCAAGACTTATTAACAAAGGCACTCAGATTGGTATTAGGGTCAGGGATGGAGATTTCAGTGTAGAAGCTCTTCTTTGGACGATGCAGGAGATTAACGTGAGAATGGTAGATTGCAATGATTTTGAGATGGATTGTGTACCACTTATCACCATTATTCAATCACCTGAAGAATGGTTGACTTTCTCAAATTTCATTGATGATGTTTGCATCCTTCCAGCATTGTTTCCTTTTTCACTATTTCTTTAATATCTCGCTCTTTCAACTGTAAGACATATTGTTTAGCATGAGCTTGCAAATCTTGCTCCACGAAGATTTCATTTGTAAACTCTTTTTCTCCCGGTAAGATTACCAATCGTAATTTTTTAATATTAAAATGATTTAGTTGGCAAAAATTATATCTCTATAAAAACAAATTAATTGTTTTAAAAGTATGAGTAAATAATTATTTAAAACGAATAAGTTAAAAATAAATTAACAAAGAATATAGTATAAAAAATTATTACTAAAATAAAAAAACCAAGTTAATTATTTAAAAATGGCTCTCCATTGTAGTAAATGAAAGATCTAATTATGAGCATGTCAAGAGAGATTTAATATTCATCTCTTCTCTAATTGCTCGTTTTTACAATATTCAAGGTTCAGAGACACGGCATTAAGAATTCGCAAGAGTATATCTGTAAGAGTAAGGTAACATTCCTTCTATTCCATTTGGATGATTGGAAAAATTCGAGTCTCCCTTTCTAAGATTATCTATTTCATTACTAAACATGAACTCTATATTGTGATTTCTACTTGTAGTTTAGATTGAAGCTATTTTGGGAGGAAGTTTTAGTTTTTGGAACTCCAGTTCAGAGCCTCTCTTACTTTAAGATGACTTAAATCTCTTATATACCAATATGTTACCGCATTCAACTAGAATAGGGTATGGAGACATGTTAATTATTCTCTTGCAGTTAGCATTGTGATCCATCTACCTTTCATGAAGCTTTGAATAGCTCAGAGAGAGAAGAATGGATAGGTTCTATGATAAAGGAGACAAAAATTCTTGACAAGAATCAGACTTGGGATCTCACTCTCCTACGTGAAGGCAAAAAAGCTATAGGTTGCAAGTGAGTTTTCAAGAAGAAACTTGGAATGTCTGAGAAGGAAGTTGTGAAGTTCAAGGCGAGATTAGTAACAAAAGGGTACTCACAAAAGAAGGGGATTAATTATGACGAGATTTTCTCTCCCGTTGCTAGACACACTTCAGTATGAGCTGTCACTTCAAGAAATATCACTTTTATTAGCATTAGATTCGCGCTATGAAATGTCATTAATAGCGAATTATCAAACGCTATCTTTGCGCCAACTATAACAGACCCCCCCCCCCATATGATAGCGCTAATTGTGTGCTATTATATGTTCCACGTATGACAGCGTTGATTTATGCTTGCTATAAAATGGTGTAAGTTATAATAGCATGAGCTTTTATAGCTACGTTTGATGTATTATAGCATTGATTGTGTGTTATATTTTATTTTGTTATAACACTTTTTCTTGTTGCACTCTCATCTGTTATAGCATAAATTTGATGTTGTATTATGTTTTGTTATGACACTTTTTTTTTTGTTGCACTCTGATCTGTTATAGCACGTTTTTTAGGATGTAGTATTTTACATAGCTCATTTCCCTCGTTACGTTATATGAATTTGTAACTATTCTTTATGCAATAATATATGTTTTGATAGAAGTATCATATTGTTGTGCATAAGGTTTTTACACTGTTGGTGATTCACTTCAAACTTTCAGTATCTAAGAGTCCTAAGTGTGATGAAAAGATCATGGATATGACGTTTGTTCCTTATGCTAGTGCAATTGGATGTATTATGTGTGTTATGGTGTGCACTAGATCGGATTAGGGACAAGCAGGTTGTCAAGTAAGCAACTATATGTCTAACCTGGGAGAGATCATTGAAATGCTATGAAAAGGTTTCTCACGTATTTAAGAGGGACATTTGACTATGTCTTATGTTTGAAGGTCAAAAGTGTGGTTTAGCTGTGGGATACATTGATTCAAATTATGCTAGTCACTTGACAACATAAAGTCCACTACAAAGTACGTCTTTACTCTAGCATGAGATCATATATGTTGGAGATATGTGCTACAATCTTTTGTTGTAATATTTACCACAGAGGCTGAGTGCATGATGATGGCAGAGATAGCCAAGGAAGCAGTCTGGGTTCAGGGACTAGCTTCGAAATTAATTGTTGATCAAGGTGGAGTTCAGCCACACAGTGATAGCCAGAGTGCAATATGTCTTGCTGAGAATCAAGTGCACCATGTTAGGACGAAGCATAAAGCAATGAGGTTTCACAAGATCAGGGAGTTGGTAGCTTCGGGTGAAGTTCTGCCAAAGAAGATGCATATGTCAGAGAATGCAACTGACATGTTGGCAAAGCCTGTTACATCATAGAAATTCAAGCATTGCTTGGATTTGCTCCATATAGTCCATTGCTAGGAGAAAATGAGGACCCTACAAAAGGTTGATAGGATAAGGAGTCTTAAAGAGATATTTTGTCAAAGTGAAGTGTTGTTGCTTCTAGGTGACTTAAATCTCTTACATACCAGTAAGTTGTCGTATTCAGTTACCTCGAGCATAGCCTTTAGCTGAATGTGGGTTATCGAAGTTTGTTTGTTGGATATCCGAGTCAAGGCTGGCATTTGCATGGGTGCAGAGCCGCAGGCCCCCGCAGTACGGTTTCTTAATGGACCTAAAGACTAAAGTATATGCGATCTAGAAAGTCAAAATTTATAGGTTATAAATACATAAGTTAGAGCTTTGCAGTTGTCATTCACATGATTAATAAAGAAACCCTAAATGATGTTTTCTCAAATTTGTTTCTCTCTGCGATTTAGCTTTTCTCACTAGGTTTTAACTCGTGATTATTAACAATAACCTCATTGAAATCAAAGAAATATGTTATATGGTTCTTTTAATTTCTTGTATTCATAGTGAGTTCATTAACTGAATTGTGAGTTTTAGTAAATGTCTATTAATCATCGAGTGACTTTTTGTGATTTGTTGTAGAAATGGCGTCATCTATGAGTTCAAAAAATTATCCTCAGTGGCTCTACAAACAAGGAAAATCGCCATTTCAGAATATGCAAATAAACAACAACTTCTACGCTTCTAACTTACAAATGAGAGAAGAAACGGTTGGGTTGGGTGTGTGGGAAGTCCTGAAGACTCTAGTTGTAGGGTTTTTTCGAGGCTGAGAGATGTTAAGTATACTTGGTCACCAAAGGCAGTTTATTACTTTCTAACCAGCCAATTGGCAGTCTATAACAGCAATGAGTTTTGGTCACTCCTCGGTGGTACGCCACTCTGGTTCTCTCTGTATGAATACGAACATATTACCGGATCGAATTGCGCATGGATGGAGGAGAATAACCAATTTGTTGTTGATTATGAAGATTTTTTTGTTGCAACTGAAAATCCCTCCATCAAGAGAAGCTACACTAAAAGTGTTGATGACAATTTTTGGAGAATGCAGGAAGTGGTATGTTTGTGTATATATTTGTACAAAATAAGCTATATACTACTAAAATTTCTTTTGTTTTTTCAGCACTCTTGGATGGTTCAAAAGAAGATGTCATTTGTTGATGATTTACCAGTTCAATGTGTCGTGAGGAAAGAGAAAAAGGTATAGTAGAGTTTGGTCATAGAGGTCCTTGATGTTGGACAAATGAAGAAGGTGAAGAAAGAAAAAGAAGTGGAAGTGAAAGTGAAGAATGCTACACATTTCACTAAGGTGAAGAAGGAGAAAGATGTGGCAGAGAAGGTGAATAAAGAGAAGGATTTGAATAAGGTGAAAAGGAGAAAGATGTTGAACAGAAGATACAGGTAACTGAGATAACACAACTCATAGACGAGTCAATTTACGATGGTACTATCTGTGACTATCTTGACTGCGAGAAGCTACAAAATATTAGACAAGAGCTTGTTGCATTGGTTGCCAATATGAAGAATATTCAGGAGCTTTAAAAAGGTGCAAACCAAAACTGACAAAGAGTCAGATGTATCCTTACGAAGGGAATTCTATAGTGAAGCAGATTAATAATGGTGATGATGTATCTACCAAATTTTAGGACCATTTAGCAACAATGCCACATTCCAAATTGCAGAAAATTATGGAATTCATAAAAGAAAGTTTATAATTATTGACTTTACATTATGCCTAAGAGTTATATTTATATAGTTTTTTCATACTTTGCCATTGTTGTTGTGTTCCTTGGGATGGGCCGGCGAGATTTACGAGGAGGTTGCTCACCAGGCAGCTAGACTCATCTTACGTAGAACTATTTTGTATAATTGTGTTTGGTTTATTTTCATGATGATGGATATTGTTTGTATGTGGTTTTATTTTCAGCTACGCTCATGTTTTAATTGTCTTTTAAAACTATTTTACTCTTCTCAACTACATGTCTGACACTTTATAAGACGAGTGAAATGAAGAGAAACAATACGAATGACTGATGTTCAGTAAGTAATAGAAAGGCATATAAATCAAATTTTGTCGTAGATACCAAAACTAGAATAGTCGATACCAAAACTTCAATTAGTGTAAGTAATAGAAAGCCAAATTTTCATACTCGATACCAAAACAAAAAAATAAAAGAAATATAAAACATGAACTAATATTAGAGGACATATTTTACAATTATGACCTAATTGATAACATATTGAGCATGTATGTTCTTTTCTTGGTCGCTTTTTGTCTGCAACCTTCTCTAAAATCAATTTATGCCTTGATTTCTTGAGTCGTTCTGCTGGTTGACGTATTTGAGTTGGCAAACAAAGTTTTGTAGCAACCTATTCTGGTATGGGTATGGAGTCATCCTTAGGCATCACTGCATTGTTATACACACATAATAAAGGGAACTATTCCGATAAATAAAGATGATAGAGCGATGTATGTGGAATTTAATTCACCTCTGCAGCCGCTATAGCGTGAACACGTGATATTTTTCAAGTCAAATAGAAAATAAGAATATATTTCGGTCAGATTGACAACATGTAAAGACGAGACTCTTGTCTCATGTAATTGATGAAAGTCAATTGCTTGAACCTTTATAGCTGTAACGTATGATACACGCCCCTATGAGTTTAATAAGTTATATTAACATTAAGTAAAAATAAATAACATTGATAAAAGGATAATATTACCTCATGTAGCTTCTTTACACCAAGAGTTAGTGATAGTTTCATCACGTCTACATCATTTTTTTTGGTCGCAAACCATCTTGTCATCATCACCTGGATTGTATCTAAAAGTCGACCGATTGACAAGCTTCTAGCTTCTCATAAAGCTCTGCTAATGGATTCAGCAATGTTACTTGTTGTGAGGTTGTACCTATCTTTGGGAAATGGACGAGTGCTCACTTTCGTACATCTGCACGCTCCAAATAGTCATGTAATGATGGGTTTACCTCTTTTATCCTCTCAAAGGTGGACTCTAAATCATTTAGTTTAAAATAGTTAGCGGCCTTTTTAACCAACTCTAACAAACCATAGCCTCTATAATGGAGCAATATGTTTTTATACAAATGATAAGTGAAAATACCTCTATTGGCCTTCGGATATACCTTTATGATGGCACTAACAATTATTGCCTATCAGAAATAAATATTAGTTCTTCAACGTCAAGTATCACGTTACTTAGCTGATGAAAAAACTATGTCTATGATTCATCATTCTCAGTGTCTACCATTGCAAATGCAATTGGAAATATTTGAAAGTTACCATCCTGCAATGTTGTTATTAAAAAAATCTCTTTGTGTTTTCCTTGCAAAAAAGTGTCACCAACAGTAACTACTTTCCTCATAAACGTGATCCACTAATGGTAGTACCAAAAGTAAGGAATAGATACTTGAATCTATTATCCTCATCAACTTCAAGACAGGTAAAAGTACCAGGATTTGTCAGTCGTATCATGTGTAAGTAGGAAGGTAACTCCGCATATCCACTCTCCGAAGAACCAATAACTAAGTCTCTAGCAACTTTAAGAGTCCGATGAGCTCTCCAGTAATCCATCTGTCCACATGATTACAAACCAGTTAAGAATAAATAAGGGAGCAAACATGATCTAAATACGATTTTTAACAATACATATGAACCTTGATACTAAAGTGCATGTTAAGTGAGTGTTCTATATGACGTGGTAACACTATCTTATCTACTGCACCAATGTAGTCTTTATACAATAGACCATGAATATGTGGATTTCTTGTCAGCAACGAGAAGAACACTCTATGAAGAAACACGTATGTTCACACTCGAAAACTTAAACCGTAAATTGAGAAGAATCTCCTACAAGTGTAGCTCTAACTTATCATGTTCATCCTTCTACCCAACATTGGACATATAAAAGTGATATTGTTGATCTATTAAAAATGAAATGAAATTGATGAAAAACTGATAAAATCTTCAAACGAGTCTCAAGCGCATCTTTTGCATCAAAGCACATACCCACATCAATACTTAGGGAGCTCAAATCAAACTTAACATGTGGAGAATCTCTCATCTGTGAATTGAGTGCAACCATTAGCGTATCCACTAGTTCCTCACACTCATCAACTTCTTTTGGAGTAGTTCCGTATTGGGTAAAGTCTTCATCGTCAGACGTTGTCCTGTCTAATCTTCAAAGGCATCGAATATGTCGTTGTCTTAGTCGGTGTCTTCTTCACCATCACTTGATGAATCTTCATGTCTAGCTATGTTTTGATTTGTATGATCTCCGCAAACTTCCTTACTAGAACATTTTTTATTTCTCCTTATCCTCCACACGTAGATCAATTTTGTCTTTTTGATAAATCCTAAGAAACTGTGAAACTGTCGTAGATTTCGGACTTTCGCTGGTAGTGTATGTGGTATGATAATTGCAAGATTTGCTTTGGAAACATGTAACTCAACTCTAACTCATGTATACTGTAATCGAATCTGTAACCCTTGTATAAGTTCTTCATGATTTCTTCGAATAGAGATTCTACACCTGCTGTCATTAATTTACTTTCACGATAATTGACAACCTGAAATAGCCACTTGTGTTTGTCTGTAGTTAATTTGCCACAAACCACAATCAATTGCTCCTCCTTAGGAATCGACAATGATGAGGGATCTACTAATTACGATGAAGGTGAAAACTACCTTGGCCACTACGAAGAGAAAGTTGACACTAAGTCCTAATTGTTTTGATGTTAAGGTAAGTGAAACAATTAGCTTATATTAAACCGGGTTTAGATGTTTAATTTGGAAGTTCAATTTTAAATCACCTCTCGTATAAACAGACTTGTTGATTAATTTCAAATTCGGTTGTGGTATTGGTTGAACCGAAAATGTGTTATACTTTGATATATGGTTTCATCAAAATCAAAAATTATATAGATATCCATTTTTGAAATCTCCCACGAAACAAAGTTGCTACGGTTGTAATTTACGAATTGCACCTCAACCCCCAATTTTACTGGTGATGTTTCTTCGATGACGTTTTCTAAAGTATCTCACCTTCACCGCAATAACTTTTCTAGACCAAACCATGTTTTAGATAGGCTAGTGACGTCTCCAGTCATACAAAGAATTTTTAAATCTTTTTAAAAAGAAGAATGAACAAATTTGATTTCAAAATTACCCATTTTCTTATGTCTATTTTGTTTGTTTTGCTTCGCGGTGTTAAGAGGGTGAGCGAGAAGCAGTTATGTTTCTTTCTTTTTAGGGTAGAAGTCGATACAATGGGTTATGATGTGTGTAACTTCAGTGACTTATACAGTTCTAATCAATGATGTAGCCCATGGGATGATATCTCAACAGAGACGCATTAGACATGGTGATATCCCTTTCACCTTTTCTTTTTGTCTTATGTATCAAAGACTTGACTCATCTTCTAAACAAAGCTTAGGAAGAAGGAACCGTCTTTGGAGTTCAATTTGCGGAAAATGGACCAGCAGTTAACCACATTCTCTTTGCAGACGATAGTTTGTTTGTGTGTAGAGCATAGGAGAGTCAAGTTAAAAGGTTGAATGGAATTCTTGCTACCTATGGAGCAGCTACTAGTCAAGAAATAAACGTACAAAAATCTTCGATGACCTTTAGAAGTAAGGTAGCAGAAGATACCACGACATCTCTAAAACTCATAACTAGTATTCATCAAGAAGGTGGGGCGGGTACATACCTTTGTCTTCCTCAGTGCTTTAGCGGTTCAAAGGAAATGCTAGCCTATATTCATAACGACTAATATCAAAACTTTCGGGTTGGTATGCTAAGAAACTTTCTCATGGAGGCAAGGAATTTTTGTTGAAAGTTGTAGCTCTAGATGCCTATCTAAACAATGTCAGTTTTCCAGCTACCAAAAGTAACTTGTCAAGCCCTTACAAGTGCAATGGTACATTACTGGTGGAGTACAATGGAAAATAAGAGGATGATTCATTGCGTGAAGTGGGAGAATATGTGCCTCTCAAAAGATCCAGGTGGATTAGGATTCAGGGACATTGAATGTTTTAACAAAGCCCTTCTAGCGAAACAGGCATGGAGGATCTTACAACAACCTAATAGTCTATGTGCAAGTTTTTTAAAGAGCATGTACTTTCCATAGACAAGGTTTTTTCAGGCTTCTTTACAAGCAAGAACTTCTTTCGCGTGGAGAAGTCTTTTAGTTGGAAGAGAATTACTCTAAGCAGGTCTACGAAAAATGGTTGAAAATGGTACATCTATATATGTGTGGTCTCGACTATGGATTTTGGACCCTACCTGGACAGGATCTGAGGACTTTTTGAGGCCCCCATTGATGGAGAACTTATAGATTGATATTGATATTAAAGTAAACTCTTTGATTTCCACTACAACCAGAACGTGGGATCCATGTATTATGTGCGAACTTTTCTTCCCATCTGACATTCAACTGATTTTTGCCAATAGACCAGCTCTTTCTAGAGAGGATTATTGGGTATGGATCCATAACAAATATGGAAATTGTAGTGTTAATCAAGTTATTGGCTAGCTCACAGTGTAGCCAAAGCACCTCTTGTTCAAGAAGTTGAGTTTCAACCGTGCATAAATGCTCTCAAAGCGCAAATGTGGAAAGCTTAAGCTCCTTTTAAGATACAAAATTTTCTATGGAAAGTGGTGTTCTGGAGTTCTTCTTGTAGCGGATGCTTTAACTATAAGGGGAATGAGAGTATACACTAGATGTCAAAGGTGTGGTTTGGAAGGTGAGTCTTTGAACCATGTTCTTTTCACGTGCTCAATAGCTAAGCAGATTTTGGCTTTATCAGATTTTCCCTATTCAAAAAATAGTTTTGACGCTTTTTTGGAAAGACAAATATTGATTGCCTTCTTAGAACAGTTAAACATCATCCATCTAGTGTGGAAGATCGCAAATGCTTTTCTTGGATTTTGTGGATGATTTGGAAAAATAGGAATGCTTTCAACTTAGAAGGGAAGATATTCCGACCTCCAGAGATAATAAAGAAATAAAGGGAGAAGCTTAGTCATGGTTTTTAGCCAAATCATTGTCACGACAACAAGAATCTATATTATCTATTAAAACAATTGTTCTACAAAGAAGATGGTCACCTCCTTCTGGCTCTTGGTTAAAATTCAATATAGGGTCATTTTTGAGCTTCATAGGTGTTGTGAGATGATAAAGGTAATGTCTTCATGCATAGCAGAAGGTCTTTCTCCAATATATCTTCTCGGATAGATGCTGTTCTGGAAAGTGTTTTATGGACTATAGAGAGCATGCCTAGTTTAGGGAAGAAAATGATAATCTTTGCCTCCGAAGATTCAAATTTTGTCAAAACTTTAAAATGTCTATCACAAAGGTCTGCTTATAGTTTTCAAGTTTCAGAAGTTTTTTGGTTCTAGTAGAGATCTCCGATTGGAAATTTACTTTTGAGTGCAGCTTAGCCAGCACATCAAATTGCCAACAATGTAGTAAGAGACAAGCGGTATCAGTCATATGTGGCTCTAGAGGAACCCTCTTGGTTACACAATCTTTTTGCAAAGAAACAAGAGGCTGTAGATCGATTTTTTGGCATTAGGGAAGATTCTAGTGTGAATAACATTTCTTTAGTGTTTTTTTGGGCCCTGTTGGGTTAGCTTCAGTAAAAAAGGCCTTGTATGACTCTTTATATCTTTCTTTCTTAATATTCAGATGGAAAGAAAAAATAAACTATTTTTGTATATTACACAAACGAATACAAAACTTCTGAGACTGGGAATCAGATTTTGACTCAATCCCTTACATTTGGCCAAGGCTAATTTGCTCAATAGGGATATCAGATTACAAAAACTTTTAGATTTCATCTCTTGTAGGGCTCAAAAGGATACCTCTGAAACTCAGAGCCAAAAGTGATAGATTCCTCGTCGAGTTTCTTCTTTAACCTCCTCCAAGTCCTCAACTTATTAGATTGTATCAGTCCTTTATACAATGTCTCGAAAGTTAGTTTTTGTGGCAAGAAACCTTTCTCTATCATCTCAACAAAGTACCCACAAGCCTCTTTCCATTTCTCCTTACTACACAACCCATGAACCAAGGAAGTATAGGAATCCAAATCCGGACCTGTTTCACTTGCTTTAAGGTCATCCCATATCTCACTAACAATCTCCATCTTGCCCAAATTGATAAACGTACCCAATAGAACATTGTATGTCTGCGTACTCGGCGTGCATAATCCATTCTTCATTTTCCTATATAGATTCACTGCCCCATTAGCATCTTTTCTTCCTCTATATTCTTTGAAAAAACAATTGTATGTTGCAGAAGAAGGGCTTATCCCATTTTCCACCATTGTTTCAAGCAACTCTTCTGCTTCCTCCAATCTACCGCAAGAACAGAGACATTTCACCACGGAAGTGTAAGTTTCCATTGTCGGACTAATCCCTTTCGCTTTCATCAGTTTCAACTTATCAAGAGTCAACTCAGATTTATGAGCTCGACTATACATATGTAGCACGATAGAGAAACTTGTGACATCAGGTTCTATCCCTCTTTGGCGCATTTCGTCGAACACCTTCTCTGCATTTCTCACATTCCTTTCAAATCTCTCCTCCGGATGCAAACTCGCCGTGCGGCAAATCCCATTTAGCAAAACGTTATATGTGACAACGTTGGGTTCAATGCCAGTTTCAATCATCTCTGCTAAAAATCTCTCCGCCATGTCAATCCTCCGAAGCTTACACCATCCAGCAATCAAAATGGTATAAGTCTTCTCATTACACCCAAACTCCAGCTTCCTTTCATTGAAAACCCCAACCGCCATTTTCGTGTATCCGTATTTACAAAGGGTATCAAGGAGAAACCCAAATTCCTCCACACCGAGACGATTCTCAAGAAAACATGGCGCATCATCGAAAGTTCGAATGGCTTGGCGCGTGAGCCCCGCGGAGATGAGACGTTTGACGAGGATAAGAAACGTCTCCGGGGAAGGTGTAACGTTTTCCTGCTGTTCCATCTCGACGATTAGTTGCCTAACGACGTCGAACTGACGAACTTTTCCGAGGATGTCGATGATGAGATTGAAGGAGCTTAGGGTTGTTGTAGTGGAAGGAGAGGAGGGTAAGGAGCGTATATACTGGAAGAAGGCGAGGGCGATTTTGGAATTGTGACGCAGACGAAGAAGGGTTTGGTGGATGAGGTGGGGAGAGAGGGAGATTCCATGGAGTTGCAGAGAAGATTCCATCAAATGGAAAGGATTGTGATTGGTGACGAGTAATTGGGAGATTAGTTCCGCTTCATTTGAAGGTTCGAGTTTTGGAAGGTGGAGCGTGAAACCGGCGTCGGCAATGGTGGAGTGACGGCGGAGAAGAAGATGTAGAGCAAAGGTGGGTTTGATTTTTTGCCTCAGCATTTTTGTGAAAAGGGATCGTATGTTTTTCTCAATTTTTCACTTAAAATATATACTCGGGTAATTCTTAGACCCGATCCGTGGATTACGGTTCCAATTCTTTAAGTCCAGACCGGCAACGCGAAGTCCATCCGATTAACAGTCCAACCCGCAGATCAATCATGTTGGTATACTCGAAACTGAAATATACGATCTCCGACTTGTGTCTTTTGATTTTAAAAACTAAGATGTGTCCACCACTGTTGGTTCTTCACTTACTATGTTTTCGGTTTCCAGATGATTTGCTTAAAGTGATTGCTTTGTTTGATAATGAATGGGGTCACTCAAGGGAGCCGTTGATTTGGCTTAACAAGGAGTCAACATCTCCTTTTGGAGGTATCTCACCAATAAAAAGTGGCCAATAATAAAATAGAAAGAGAGAGTGAGGAGAGTCTCTCAAATTAGTTTCTCTTTAACGGACTTTTGGGACACATGTAATTATAGCGTTGGTTTAATCAACTTTTATAGATTAAATTTTAGCTACGTAATAATAGTTTTTCACCAATGATGATGCTCTAATCGAATTAATATTGATATTTTGGCTGCCACTAAAACCACTTATAAGTAATAGAAGAACATAATTGAGATTATATCTTTCATAGTTCCTCTTTTCAAGCGTTCTTGTTCTGTTTTAGCACGATTACTTTGCTAAGTGTTTTACAACTGCTCACAAGCTAACAATATTCTTAGAAGAAAAAAATAATGCAAAACGATAAATGATATGAATCATCGTGAATGTAAAAACTTGTATAAAGCTAACAAGTTAAGGTTAGAAACAACACACATTACTTAAGTGGAATCGGCACAAAAAAAATACAAAAGAGTATATTATGATCAAAAAATGGTACTTTTTACTTCTACATAAAACCCAATACTATCTTTTGTCCAAAAACTCTAAATACAATCTTATTATATAAAGCTGAATGTATCAGCGGTGTGTAGGTATAATTATAACTTATGAGATTTTAACATGTGTCATCGCTAATTTAGGTTGTAACATGTGTTTGTTTATAACGTAGTTCTTATAGAAAATTTTCTTATAAATCATTTAACTTTTAAAAAAAATAAAACAATAAAAAAAAATATTATTATCTTATAATATTTCCTTTAAGTGTCTTCTTATTTGATATTCTACAATTTATTTTTTGCATTTCTATTTTTGTTAAGGATCTATACTATTATTAAATGAGAAGTCAAAAGCTGACGTGACGCTCATACAGAAGCCAAATTTGACGTGGCATCGCGAGAGAATTCGTTGGAAAATAGTAAAAAAATAGATGTTAAAATCGGTCCAGCTGATGTGGAGCGATCTGGTGCGTATGTTTTCTTATTTTCTTACGTGGCGTCGTCGTATCCGTCCATTTTTCTCCACCAACCGAATTAGAACCGTTTTACCCCTGCGTGAAATTATGTAATTATCTCTCAGAAAAATGTTTAATTTCTCGGCCAATCAAAACTTGACTACGCCCCCGAATATCTTGGTTTGCAATCTTAGTGGTGTTTATCCTTTATTTAGTATTTATCTCTTTATTTTTAAAATATTTTTTGGATCTTTAAACCCTAGAATATCTATTTGTATATTTGTATAAATAGCCTATTCCCTTTGCCACAAGAATTCACGTTTCCATCATTACTTTTTCTACTCTCTTCATTAATATACGATTTAGAGAGGGGATGATAATTGTTTAATATCATCGTTTTGATTTTATGTTTTGTGTATTGTAAACGGCTATTCCCTTAGCCACAAGGTTAATAATCAACTTCTATATGTAATTTTTTTTAAATCTAGCTATTGCCATGTTTTGTTTTGTAGGAAAATCAAATTCAAGCTTCTCTTTCGAAGACAGAAGTATACTTTTAGGGACGACTCGCAGGAAAAAAACACTTTAAACTCTAATTATGAATCTACGGTTGTCTTAATCGGCACATCCTCAGCTATTATATTTAACGAAATCTAACTATGCTCGTGCATGGCACGGGCCAACATCAAGTTTTATATTAAAAAAGTGAAATTTTGAAACAATAAAATATAATTTATGATTATATCATTTTAAATTAAAAAAGTTAAATGTGTATATATTTACAAGATTATATTAACTTTACTTTGAGTGAAGTGAATTCTATTTTTAGAATACTACAATTATTATTATTTTTTGGCTCAACAACAACTTTGAATTATCCAACGGGTTTAGTACAAATGACTCCAACCCCAATGCCTCAAAAGAGGCTTAAATCTAGTGACAATGATTTGGTATTTAGTATCACCTCGGAACACTAACGGAACCGGCGTTTCCCAATGACCGTCATCACACTTTAGACCACAATGAGACAAAATTGTTCTATCCTAATTAGTGAAAACGAATTGCCTCTTAAACTACTAAATTTAACCACAAAAGCAGATAATAAAGCAAAACCTATATATGATGAAGTCCGGAGCGATGGTCGTAATGATATTGCGTTAATTCCTGGACCTAACTGCTTCAACATCAATAGATGTTTTCCTCTTGTTAGAAACTTTCACACCATTAGGTGTTGCTTTAGATCTAAATGAGGCTTGCCAAGCCAGAGCCATCTTCATTCTGTTGCGGAATCTGAGAGTAAGGTTCACCAAAGAAGATAACCTAAGACTCTCGCGCATCAACACCAAACAGAGACACCATCCTCTTCTTTCACGCTCTGTAGATCCTCTGTATGAGTCGGAATGGATCGCCGAGATTATTGGAAGTTGAAGCTCGTCGGTGTATCAGTCAGGAAAGAGACAAGAGGATCTCCATGTCTCACCAAAAAATCCATGGTTGTCGAAAATCAAAAGGGGAAAACCATTCCCGACGAACCAAGTAGCAGAGCCGCCCTTAAACCTCCGCAAAAAACCACCGCCCATACCTCATCATTTCTCCAGAAAGCTTGCCGTCGACCATAGAAGCCCATTCTGTTTCCGTTCCTCCTTGGCCATCTTGGTTCTTCTCCAGAGAAAGCAGCATATTAGAAGGGAGACCTGTTAAGGGAAGAGGGGAAAGAGAAAAACAGGGAAGGATTGAAGAAGATCCGGCTCCGGCACAAGGCCACTAGGCCGGAGGGGAGACTCAGATCTGAAACCTACGGCGGCTATGAGAGAAAAGAGAGAGCGAATAGGGGTTTTTTTGTTGATAAGAAATGTCTGAATACTATAATTATCTAAAGAGTGTGTTTCTCTCACTTTTTGGTTATGTTAGGTTTTTTTTGGATTTCTATATTGTGGAATACAAAATATGATTTTGATATCTAATTATACGAGATTTTATTTGGTTACTGATTTAGATTTAAAATATTAAAACTATATTTTTAGTATATTTTCTATTTTATGTTAAATATTTTAGATTAAAAATATGAAATCTTGAACAAAAGAATGCAAAACATATAACTTGCAGTTAAATAGTTTTGAATAAAACAAGTATAGAAATATTTTTATTTATTAATAAATTTATTTATGTTTTACTTTAAAAGATATGACATCTATTTTTAGAATTCCTATAATATATCTTTTTTTTTGTCAACTATAATATATCTAGGGAGTATGTTTCTCACTTTTTTTAGTTATGCTAGTGATGTGTTTATAATTTAACACATATTTAGCATCACTTAGTATGTCTTTTAGTTGCACTTAGTATGTAAGTAATGCTTTTAGTGTCAAAATCAATTTAAGTTAGAAATTTTTTCCAGTTTAGGATTATTCAATTTTTGCATGCATTTCTTTGCATTTTGTAGGAAATCGATCTTGACAAAAAAAGAGGACTTTGGAATTTGATTCTTAGTGGAAATGAAGTGAACAACAAGAATTAATCAAGAAAAATATTCTAACTATTTGACCTAGGTAGCGAGGGAATTCAATTCAATGCAGATTGGCCGTCATTTTCTCTTCCAAAGTAGTGGCTTGTGCCTCACCAGTTGCTAGTTTGTCTTTGAGTGCTATGATCTTTTTACGCTCCCATTGAAGCTCTTTCAAAGACTTTTCCGCAGCCTAGTGCGTGTATGATGAGTGTCATCCTATTCATCTTGTCCACTGGCCATTTTTTGCTCATGCACAAAGACGTCCACTGGAAACTACAATGTAAAGGTATAAAGGAGCTGAGTATCATGAAAAGAAGTGTATGTACAACAAATCCTACCAGGATGAGGTCATAGTAGATATCTTGCTAGAAGATCGTTGTCCATAATTAGCTCGCCAAGATCATACGACATTAAGATATCCTTCAAAGCCCTAGCCTTTACTCTATCATGAGGCGTAGTCAATAGCAGAGGGAGAATTTCTCTCATACGAAAAACAACAAAAGGAGGAGATTTGCGATTGGCTACAAGAAACTATGTTTCACCCTAAAGGGTGGAGAGGTAGGAATGAAATATCCAAAATTATTGCAACAACAAGAGTGCAATTGACATATCCAAAAATATTCTGCAACTCTCAAGAATAAATTACATTGACATAAGACATCGCTTCATCATAAAACTCATGGAGGTGAAATAGGTAGCGGTTAAACACGTCAACCCTACTTTTCAGTTAGCTGATTTACTGACAAAATCGTTGGGTTTTAACCGCTTTGTCACCCTATGGAAATCAATTGGTGAATGTGAAATGTAACGTTTTGTCGAGTGTGTATGATTGACAGATGCACTAGCTCATATGTATATATATATATATATAATTTTTAATTTGTTTGTAGTCTAGTATCCTAGGTGGAAAAGTGTTGTAAATCATGACGTCATGCTCTGAAAAGTACATATTTCGCATAAAAAAGGTTGCAAAAAGTTGAAGAAGAATTAAAAACCTTAACAAAAAGTTATCTTGCACTTGAGAGGTCAAGTGATGGTGCAAGTCTATCTTCGTCAATCTTTATGACATTTGAAGTCCTTGAGGAAAAAATGGTAATACAAGGTGTGAATTCACAAGAAATACTTGAATCTATCAAAATCTAGTTCCTTTCTACGACGTAAAATGGTTAAAAATTGATTAAGAGCATGATAAATGCACGACAAAGTGAAAACTAGCCCCAAAGGCATGATGATTAAATGCTACAAATTTAGAAGAACCAAGTGTATACTTAATTTTAGATGCTAAAAATTCGTTAAAACACTGCAGGAGAAAATGTTTGCAGAAAATTCAAACAAAAATTATTGAATGAATAAAATTGTGTTTTCAATCTAATTCAAAAAGGTAATATGTTTGACATCGTTGCAGGTGGAGTTTTCATTGTGTGATTTTCTTGTTAGTGTTTGTATTAATTTTGTTTAGGTGTTGTGATAGTAATATGTGTCATCAAGTGTTGCAGTATGATCAGGGATAGTTCGATTTCATCTCAGTAAATCGATTTGATAGATGGCATAGCTCTCCGAAAAAGAAACTTCATACTGAAAATGCACAAAGATCTTTTGATCAGGTTGCCAAACAATTAAGCTACCGACACAAGGACTATCACAGGCCATACAAGGTGAGTTCACTTGAAGTCAGTCACATATTTGTTAATTTTGACGAACTACGGGGTTTTTTTTAACTTGTGTGTACTCCCAAGTAGGGGGATTAAATTATAAGAATGGTGATATGTTGCGGAGAGTAACATGGCTTGATTTGTGGGCTTGGTTTATGGTGGAGCGAGCGGTTCACAATTATGAGTGAGCAAGAGAAGAATTTAGCTTTAATTAGTTGATCCACTTTAATCCTCTATTTCGATTTTAGACGTTTGTACTAAATTGAGGTTGTTTTGAAATCTGAGTTGTATGTGCTTTGTTGATGTTTTGTGACTTATCCTTATAGGTGGTTAAGAGAAAAAAAAAAGAGCTACGAAGGGGAGATTGAAGATGCATAGTTCTGAAGTAGTATTTGTAGCAGTTCGAGTGTAGCAGAATTTGCATCCGCAAGCTCGGAAAATGGAATGGCGAGCTAGGAACGTGTAGCTTAGTGATGTATTTATAGTTTTGAGTTTTTATCATGGTTTTCTTCGAGATATGTGGCATTTTAGTATGTATTTGGTTCTCTTTGGAGCAATTTTGTGTTCTTTTAGTGTTTTTATATGTGATGAACTTGATTGTGCAGAAAACATCACATTTTGGATAGATTACAAGCATTGAAGGAAGCATCTTTGAAGGAATGGAGCATTCGGGCAGTGTGACAGGGATCGATCCCTGTCCAAGGATCGATCGATCATTGTCACGACGCAGACCAGAATATTAGAATCAAACCGAGATTTTGAGAACCAATTACATATTTAATACCAAAACTCGTGTTCTATCTTTCATTATGTTGTTTTTCTGAGCTTTTGAGCAAAGAGAGAGCTTTGTAACCAGAGGAAGACGGATCTAAATATGTACTTCGTTTCAGAGAAGATTTTTGAACCCTTTTATTCTTTCAATTGCAATTACAATATGTTTTCCTTTGATTTCTTTTATGATTGTTCTCTAATTATGAGTGAGTAGTCTTCTAGTTGGGTTTAGGGTTTCTCGTAGGGGATTTCATGAATCTATGATTGTTAGGTTGTAATATTGGGAAATTATCAATTGATCTTCATGTTTAATGTCTGAATTGACTTGATCACCTAGTTCATGAACTTAGGATATTTCACGTACCAAAAATGTTCGATGAAATTCCTGAAAGAAAATAAATGAGCAAATTGTCTTAGACCAATGGAAATTGATGTGTAAGAAATTTGTGAACAAATCAATCCTGTTTAGAATGCATGTTTAGGTTTCAAACTCAATGGAAGTTAATGATTAGGATCCTTGAGCATAGATAGTTGGCGCTACTGAAGTAAGTTAACTATAATCTTGTGAATTGAGTTCAAGATGACTCTTAATTGTTTGCCTGATAACAAACCTATAATCTTGATGAAATGATTTCGCTGAGAACACTCTATACCCAGCGCTTTTTCTCTGATTGATTTTCATATGCTTGTTTCGTTGCTTTCTCTACTTATTTCGATTTACAACATCATCTTACAACTTTTCTTTTTTGCTTTAGCCCGCGTCTGATCTGACAGTTTATCGTGCAACCTTTGGTCTCTGTGGATTCGATCGCGAACCACTACAACGTACACATCTGTACACTTGCAATGTTTTTCTTAGATGAAAACCTGAGCTATCAAGTATTATGACGCAGTTGCTGGGGACCAAAATGTCGTCTTAGAACGTAGGATCATTGCGTGCCAAAGGATTTACTATACTTTGCTTAATTCCTTCTTTTTCTTCTTTTTTATACTTACTGGTACATGAACAGACCTACACTAGAAGCCAAGGAAAGGCAAATCTTGTTGAGTTTGAACAGAAACATGGGCGTCTAGAGAGGCAGAAGAGGAAAGAGAAGTCACTTGAGGGTAATCTGGAATCTGAGTTCGAAGAGACTATGGGTGACCATATGGAGAACCTATAGATTCGGCACAATCCTCTCTTCCCTAGAGCTCTTCAAGGAATCGGCCCACCTGCTGTTGGAGGTGGCAATTATGCTGGTATTCCACAGAACGACCAGCAAAATGTTGCAGCTGTGGGGCAACACAGCGTGAATTAACCTCAACAGAGGGTGACTTTGGCGCAATATGACACTCCTGAGGCTTTCTATGCGAATCGAGCTGGGATTCGTCCTCCTCCTATTGACTGGATAGACTTTGAGATCAAGACTAGTATCATCAATTTGGTACAACATAATCAATTTCATGGGTTGCCATCCGAAAACCCAATGCACTACTTGGATAAGTTTGAAGTAATCTACAATACAATTCCACATAATGGGGTACCTGCTGAAGCTCTGAAGTACAAGTTATTCATCCTCTCGCTGAATGACAAGGCTATGAGATGGTACAACGGTTTGGAACCGAACTCTTTGACTACCTGGGACGAAATTAAAGCAGCTTTCTTGGAAAATTTCTTCAAGAAGTCTCGATCTATGTCTCTTATAAACAAGATCATTGGATTTCAACAATTGGGTACATAGAGTTTTCATACAGCATGGGATAGATTCAAGGAGTACACGAATGATTGTCCACATCATGGTTTCACATATTGGAATCTCCTTAACATTTTCTACAATGGGATTGAGGAGAAGTATCAGAACGCCATGGACACTGCGAGTAATGATGATTCTATGATAAAGACTCTGGAAGAAGTTACATGTTGGTGAACAATATGGCGAATAGCCAAGCAAATTGTAGGTCTGATTTCGATCGAGGTAGAGGAAGTGTAGTGTAGCAACATATGCAAAGAGGATTGATTATCTATAGTCAAAGCTTGATGAACTGATGAGAAGATATCAGAAAGGGGTACACTACGTGGGGGAACAGAATGATGGATCTATGTTCCAAGAGTAGAAGCTTGGAAAGATGTACCAAGAGTTTATGGCTAAAGAGCTGAATGATAATCAAGCAGACGTGAATTACATTAGAAACCAAGGGAACTAAGGAAACAGAGATTTCAAACAACAGAACCAGTTTCAGAACATGACTTTTGGTCAGAATTCAAGTGTCTTCAATCTGGGATATCAGAATAAGAATCAGAATCATAACAGCGGTTTTGGGAACAATGGATATCAACAGAAGCAACAATATGGTTCAGGAGGTTTTAGGAACAACTACTAGTCAGGTTATCAAAATCATAACCATGGGTAGTCTTCTACATCATCCCAAGATAGTGATCTGAAGAAAATGTTACAGTAAGTGTTGGAGAATCAGACCAAGTCTGCGACATACATAAATCAGAATTAGAAAACATGTATAGTGATCTCAATGGGAAGTTAGAGATATTGAGCACTCATATGAAGTTGCTGAAAACACAGGTTGCTCAAACTTCTGCTAGTGTAGGAGAAGAACCCCTAAGAGTATTGCAGGGCTATCACGTTGCGAAGTGGAAAAGAGGTTAAAATTCGTCCAAGACAGATAGACAAGGATCGATCTATCCCTGCACTAGGATCGATCAATCCATGCCAAATTCCACCTCCAATGCCTCTAGGAAGACGGACAAGGATCGATCGGTCCCTGCCCCTGGACCGATCGATCCTTGTCCACACGTGAACATACCTGGCTCTGATGATAAAACAAAGCAATTGGAGGTTGAGGATTGCTATGTACCACCCCCGCCTTATGTTCCTAAACCTCCATACCCTTCAAGACCCCGTCAAAAGGTCAAGGAACACGAGTATGAGAAGTTGAAGAATCTAGTCGGAGAATTACATGTGCGATTTCCTTTCGTAGAGGCAGTCAAGATGGTACCTTCTCTTAAATGGTACATGAAGGAGATCATGTCAGATAGAATGACATTAAAGCAGGATGTGTTAGTGCTTAATGTAGAGTGTAGTGCGGTTCTACAAAGTATTGCACCAGAGAAATGCGAGGATCCATGTCATTTTCTATTACCCTGCAGGATTGGATCACTTACTTTTGAGCGATGTCTGTGTGATTTGGGGTTAGGTGTCAGTGTGATGCCCTTGTCAGTATCTTAGTGGTTGAATCTGACCAATTACAATCCCATAAGAATGTCACTGGTACTTGCAGATAGATCGATTCGTAAACTAGTGGGTATTCTAGACAACATCCCCGTTGGAGTTGGACAGAGATATGTGTTTACAGATTTCATAGTCCTAGAAATTGAAGAAGAACACAAGGATCCGATTATCCTAGGTAGATTGTTCTTATCTATTATCAGAGCTATGATTGATGGGCAAAACAGTGAGATTTGATCTCCGTCTTGGAAAGTTGACTACGAAGTTCAACAGTGAGAAATTCATGAAGAAGCCTACCATTGATGTGCACACGTTTTGGGTCGATACACTTGCTGATGAGATTGAGGAATCTGCTGAAGAATTGCACACAGAGGACCTACTATAAGTTGCTTTGACTCAGATTGAGAGCGAATATGGGTTCCTGAATGAAGATACTTTTGAAGTTGTCGCGTTGCTGGACTCGACACCTACTATTGAGAAGCAAGTTTCGTACATTAAACTCGAGGAGCCATCACCTATGACATCTACTGCTATTGTGGCGAGTTCGGAGTATGATTGGAGCGAGCTGAAATCTCTAAAACTCGAGCTCAAGCCATTGCCTGCAGATTGAGGTACGTTTTTTTAGGCCCCAATTCTACATATCCTTTGATTTTCAATACTAATTTGAACAATGCTGAGACTGCTTTACTTCTTTCGAAGTTGAGGAAGTACAAAAAAACATTGGGATATTCTTTGGATGATATCACAAGTATTTCTCCAGATCTTTGTATGCATAGGATCCACTTGGAGGATGAATCCAAGACTTCCGTCTAGCATCAAACGAGACTCAATCCTAAGTTAATGGAAGTTCTCAAGAAGGAGATTCTGAAACTTTTGGGTGCATGTGTGATTTATCCCATTTCTGATAGCACATGGGTGAGTCGAGTACATGTGGTACCAAAGAACAGTGGGATCATTTTCATTACTAATGAGAAGAACGAGCTCATTCCTACCAGGACTATCACAAGCCACATGATGTGCATTGACTACAGGAAGATGAACTCGGTCACGAGAAAGAGTCATTTTGCACTTCCTTTTATTGATCAAATGCTTGAAAGACTTGCCAATCATCCTTACTACTTTTTCTCGATGGTTATTCAGGTTTCTTTCAGATTCTCATTCACCCGACGGACCAGGAGAAGACCACATTCACGTGTCCTTATGGAACATATGCTTACCGAAGAATGCCATTCGGGCTGTGCAATGCACCAACAACTTTCCAACACTGCATGATGTCTATTTTTACCGATTTAATTGAAGATATCATGGAAGTTTTTATGGATGACTACTCTGTATATGGTTCTTCGTTTTCTAACTATTTATCTAATCTTTACAAGTTTTAGAACGATGTGAAGAGAAAAATTTGGTTTTAAACTGGGAGAAGTGTCACTTTATGGTGCAAGATGCAATTGTTCTTGGCCATACGATCTCAGAGAGGGGCATCAAAGTTGACAGAGCCAATATAGAAGTGATGATGAGCCTACAACCTCCTACATCTATCAAGGATATTCGCAGCTTCCTAGGACACGCAGGGTTCTACAGATGGTTCATCAAGGATTTTTCCAAGATAGCCAGACCTCTGACTTGATTACTCTGTAAGGATACTAAATTTGACTATGATGCTGATTGTTTGTTAGCCTTTCAGACAATCATGGAGGCACTAGTTAGCGCTCCAATTGTGCAACAACCGAATTATGATTTACCTTTTGAAGTAATGTGTGACGTCAGTGACTACGCAGTAGGAGCAGTGTTGGGTGGTTTATGCATTCGAGAAGTTCAGACAGTATTTGGTGGGATCCGAAGTCATTATTCATACAGATTATGCGGCTTTGAGGTATCTTACAATGCCAGCAGAACACTTGATGACAGTCAGATCAAGTATGCAACTACAAAGAAGGAGATATTGGTTATGGATTATGCATTCGAGAAGTTCAGACAGTATTTGGTGGGATCCGAAGTCATTATTCATACAGATTATGCGGCTTTGAGGTATCTTATGTCTAAGAAGGATGCTAAACCGAGACTGTTGAGATGGATATTGTTGTTACAGGAATTTTATTTGGAGATTCGGGACAAAAGAGGTGTCGAGAATGATGTTGTTGATCACCTTTCTCGTATGCGAGTGGAAGCTGAGACTCTGCTTAATGATAGTCTTCCAGAGAAGAATGTCTACATGGTCACCTTGCTGGAGGATGAGTATTTGGATGAAGCAGATATTTTTGCCATTAGACAGATCCATGATGAGATTCCTTGGTTCGTAGACTTTGCGAATTATCTGAGTTCCGAAGTAGAGCCACCAAATTTCGCGGGCTATGCGACGAAAAAGTTCCTCAAAGACGTCAAACATTATTTTTGAGATGATCCGTTTCTCTACAAGAGATGTTTTGATGGATTTTTCGCAGGTGCATTCCAGAGTTAGAAGTGCAGTGTATTCTCTATCATTGCCATGGTTCAGAGTATGCTAGTTACTTTGCTACCTTCAAGACGGTTTCGAAGGTAATACATGCAAGGTTCTGCTGGCCTACTATGTTCAAAGACGTCCACAATTTTATTTCCAAGTGTGATGCCTGTCAGAGAAAGGGCAATATCAGCAAGAGGAACGAGATGGCTCATAACTTTATCCTGGAAGTTAAGGTATTCGATGTTTGGGCATTGATTTCATGTGACCATTTCCACCATCTTATGGAAATCAATACATCTTGGTTGCTATAGACTATGTATCTAAATGGGTGGAAGCGCTGGCCAGCCTTATAAATGATTCCAATGTCATCTTAAAGATGTTTAAATCAGTGATCTTCCCGCAATTTGGAGTTCCCCGAGTTTTCATCAGTGATCGGAGATCCCACTTCATCAACAAGTTGTGAAGAAGCACATAGTTCGACATGAGGTAGCTACACCTTACCATCCTCAAACCAGTGGTAACATGAAGATTTACTACAGGGAAATTAAGGGAATCTTGGAGAAGACAGTTGACAAGACGCGAAAAGATTGGGATGTGAAGCTTGATGAAGCATTATCAGCATACCGCACCACATACAAGACTTCTTTAGGCACAACTTTGTATCATTTGGTCTATGGAAGTCTTGTCATTTTCCTGTCGAGCTAGAAAACAATGGACTATGGGCTACGAAGTTGATGAAGTTAGACATCAAGCCTGCAGCTGAGAAGCGGATGATTCAGATCAATGAGCTCGATAAGATACGCATGAATGCCTATAAGAACACACAAATCTACAAAGAACGGACTAAGGCATTCCATGATAAAAGAATCATTCCACGCCATTTCACTGCAGAAGATCAGGTACTCTTATTTAACTCACGTTTGAAACTGTTTCCATGAAAGCTCAAATCGCGTTGGTCAGGACCATTCATGATTGCTGAGGTTCGACCATATGGAGATTTCATTCTTGAAGATAACGAACGGAAATTCACTGTGAATAGCCAAAGATTGAAGCCATACATTGCAGACGCACCACCCGAAGAAGGAATGTGAATTCCTTAAACGGATCCACTTGCTGTCTGACCGCATTACAGTCAGGCTGTGACTTTAAACAAGCGTTGTGTGGGAGCCAACCCACTAGGTAGTTTTTATTTTTATTTAGCTAGATTTTTGGTGTTTTTTGTTTTTTGTTTTTGGTGTTTTTGTTTTTTGTGTGTTTTTGGCTTTGGATGTAGGAAAAAGAAGCGTCTAGGCAGACGCAGAGGGATCGACCGATCCCTGCCCATGGATCGATCGATCTATGGTTTTGACGCATCTGGGCAGAGCGAAATCAATTGATCGATCCTTGCACAGGGATCAATCAATCCCTGTCACGATAACCTCATATATCTTGCAACAAACAAGTTTTTTTCCCACTTCTTCTCTTTTTTTCTCTACGAATCACACACTTCCAAATCATGTTTTCTCTCAATTCTTCACGGATAGGAGTGATTTTTGGCTCTAAATTCATTAGTTTTTCGCCCTCTTTCATTCTATCCGATCGATTTTTGCTAAATCTAAAGTATGTGTTCAAAATCCTCACTTCTATTTTCGTCACTTTTGAGGGTGACTTTGGGAACTTTTGTTTCCTTGAGTTTTACTCTATATTTGGTCACGAATGATGTTATATACATGTTATATGATGTTTAGAAATACGATTTCACTTGAATTAAGTGATTTGAGGGATTAATTTGCTGATTTTGTGATTTCGCGTTTCGAACGCCAAAAGTTTGCGAGGATGCCTGTTCTTGATGTTTTGCCTTGATTTTGGATGATATTATTCTTTTGCGGCATATATGTGAATGTTTTCTACATTTTTTGTGTTTGGTTGTGATGATTTTTATGACTTACATTTGGACTATGAATGCAAAACAAAAATTGGATGAGTTGATGATTTTCTTGCTTTTGTAAATTGATTTGATGCATGCTCTTGATTTCTTTGAGTTTGATTTATACAGGAACATCACTATTTGCAATAGAGATGATAATATTCATGTTTGTTGTGGTTTGAATTGGTTACTAATTTGGTCTCAAGTGTTGATTTTTGCAGAGTATGAGTAAACGTAAAGCAAGCACTTTGCCCAATGGACCTAAAACGAAGGCTTTACTCGCGCAGCGCTTCTGGAAGATCGATGTCTTACATCCCACCAACCGTCCTATCACTGAAGAATGGGATGCACACGACTCTCAGTTCTTACATGACTTGAGGCATATCACATTCCCTATGACCCGTGTCATTGACATTGCCCTTCTAGACGAATTGGGGATTTGCGAATTTCTTTGATCTTTTTTTCCGAGGATGGGACTCCCAAGCTTGCTAGAGCTTGAGGAGCATGTCTATCTTGAGCTTTGTCGTGAGTTCTTGTCATTTGCACGCCTCGTCTATCAGGATCTTAGCAATTCTGTAGCGGACCAAGACACATTCTCTTTCATCATGTAGGTCAGTTCTATTCTATGTCCCTTATGGATTTGGCACGAGTGTTTGGTTTTGCACAAGGTTGAGCTACATATGTCCCATATTTGTTGAGGTCCAACAAATTTTGGGACTATATTGCTATTGGGAAATGTTTCTTGGAGTGTGAACTAGTCTCGTATCCGCAGTCCCGTTCTCAGACTTGCAGCCAAGATCTTCAACTCCCATATCTATGCCAAGTCAATTCAGGTTGCTGTTATCAACAATGAGTTGGGTCTTTTTTTCATTGGAGTTAGACACACTTGGGATGTAGGAGCTCAAATTCGTTATGTAGCGGCCACAGATTTGAACATGGTTGTGGTTGTTGCTGATAAGTTTGTCTTCTTCAAGGTGATCGCTTCTGAGAAAAAAGTCTTTTGATGCATGTGCTCTGATCACTCGTCTCCTAAGTTTTTTGAAGTTTGATTTCACTAGTCACCATAGGGTGGAGTCCAAACTCCCCAAGCAGGTGAAGATCTGGCAAAACGAGAGACCTCTTTATGCTTACCTTGATGGGAAACATCTCGTGGACTCTTCCATTTTAGCTTCTCCGTGGAAGAAGTGCATTGTTGATTCAAGACCTTTTATCTACCACTTCCAGGACCGCCATTAGAGGTCTCTCTACATTGAGTTGCCATGCCCTGACTTGACTTCCATTACCGGGAGTTGAGTTTGTACCACCAGTGGACCGTATTCGCCCATGTCCCCCTTCTTCCAAGAAGGGTTCCTGAGGTCCTACTGGGGACTATGATGACGATGCTGACTATGAGGCGCATATGCCTCCACCTGCTACACCCATTGATCTTGAGATCGCACAGTTGTTCCCGGAAAATTTCAGTTCTTATGAGCTTGACCCACCATCGCCACCTGCTGCTTCAGATTCAAAGTTCAGAGCTTGGACGGTGCAGAGCCATTAGAGGACGAATTACATCATGTTGCGATTTGCCAGGGGGCTCTCGTGGATAGGTCAATTACTTTCTTTTTCTCCTCACATGCCAGTTAGAGAGAATGCTATCAGGCGTACAACGCCTCCAGCAGTTGCAGCTGATGCAGATGATGATGAGAAGACAAAGGATGAGGAGACTGATGAGGAGGAGATATACGAGGCACTTGTGCGAGAGGAGGCTAGATGGAGCGAGGAGCGCTCCAAGAGGAGAGCAGACCACGCTTCCAGAGATGTAAGCACGCGTCCTAGAGCCAGACCAGGAGCAAGGCCCACTTCCAACAGTTCCAGAGCCGCACAGTAGACTTTCTATTCTTTTTCCTTTTTATTTTGGATTTATTATTATTTGGACTTATCTACTTATTTGCTACTTACCCCTTCTTTGGATTTGTTTCACACCGAGACGGTGTGAGATAAGTCTGGGGGAGGCTACTTATGCTTTTTATTTTCTTTTGGTGTTTCATTTTGAGTTAGTTCTCATGTTTTATTGAATCAGTCCCTATGAATTTTTTGTGCTTTATGGTGATTTTAGACTATTGACCATGCGCATTGCATTTCATTTTTTATTCTTATCGACCATTTTACTTGAGGCAAACTGGAATACCTCACGACCAAACTTCCCGCCAGAAATCTTTGGAACCCAAGTTTTTGTCAGAATTGTTTTTTAACTTTATTTATCTGGACAACTAGTGAACTTAATTGCTTCGGTCTAGGAACTTGAAATCAGGAAATCAAACCAATCATTCAGGATTACATCCCCATTTTTCATCCATTCTTTTGAGTAATCCTAAGTGACCAAACTCATTTTTATTCTGGCACCACACCTTCACCCTATCTCATTGAATCTTCGTGCATTTCTCTTTGATCTTATATGCACACAAGTGTAAAAACAATGGAGAGAATATGGTAGACATGATTCTTCTGATTACATAAGTAGGATTGAACAATTTAGGTAGTTTATACACGGTCCTGAGTGTCTATTTGTTTGGTGTTGAGGGTTATAGAGGTTTAGATGGATGTTTTGCATTTCCTCGTGTTGTATGAGTGTTATATGTTTAAAAATGTCTCCGTAATGCTGATTTCTACCAATTTTTCATACAAAAATAATAGAAAAAAACAAAAATTTCATGTTATTTATTTATATTTGGGTTCAAAATCAATATTTTGTTTGAATGCACCCTGAGGATTGCACATGTTTGGTTTACTTAGACTTGGTGGTTTGTACTTAAGTAGTTAGGGGGTCATGGATATCAATATACTCTTTATTTCTTGCGATTTTGCATAATGTTTTACATCCCGGCACATATTTGATACCCCGAAACACTTTAAGCCTCACCACTAAAAGCTATTTGATTACCTAGCCTGAAATTCCTTATGAAGAGCTCTTTGGTGAAAAAGTCTCACGCTTATTTGAATGAATGTAGGGAGTTATTAACAAGAATGCTAAGCTTGTAGGTTCAGAGTTTGGAGTATGGATGAGCTTGGGAGGTCATGCAGGAATTCTTAGGGAGAATGTTCTAACCGTCTCAGGTTTATGTGGTTAGCGGATCTAATGCAGAGTAAGGTCTACTGATAGTACAAGGTCCATTTTGTTTTCAAACTTCTTTTCCTCTAGGCTTAATCTTCGTTTCCTTTACTTGAGGACATGCAAAGATTCAAGTCTGGGGGATTTCATGTATTTGTATTTTATGAGTTTTTATCGTGGTTTTATTCAAGATATATGGTATTTTAGTATGTATTTGGTTCTCTTTGGACCGGTTTTGTGTTTTTAGTGTTTTTACAGGCGATGAGCTTGATTGTGCAGAAAAGATCACATTTTGGATGGATTATAAGTGTCGAAGGAACTGTCTTTGAAGAAATGGAGCATCCGGGCAGTGTAACAAGGATCGATCGATCCCTGTCCAAGGACCGATCGATCCTTGTCACGACGTAGACCAGAATTTTAGAATCAAACCGAGATTTCGAGAACCAATTACATGTTTAATACCAAAACTCGTGTTCTATCTTTCATTATGTTGTTTTTCTGAGTTTTTGAGCAAAGAGAGAGATTTTTCACCTGAGGGAGATGGATCTAAACTTGGACTTCGTTTTGGAGAAGATTTCTGAACTCTTTTACTCTTTCAATTGCAATTACAATATGTTTTCCTTTGATTTCTTTTGTGATTGTTCTCTAATTAAGAGTGAGTAGTCTTCTAGTTGGGTTTAGGGTTTCTCGTAGGAGATTTCATGAATATGTGATTGTTAGGTTGTTAGATCGGGGAATTATCAATTGATCTTCATTTATCTTTGTGTTTAATGCTTGAATTGGCTTGATCACCTAGTTCATAAACTTAGGATATTTCACGTACCGAAAGTGTTCGATGGAATTTCTGAAAGAAAATAAATGAGCAAATTGTCTTAGACAAATGGAAATTTATGTGTAAGCAATTTGTGAACAAATCAATCATGTTTAGAATGCATGTTTAGGATTCAAAACTCAACGAAAGTTAGTGTCTAGGATCCTTAAGCATAGATAGTTGGCGCTATGAAAGTAGGTTAACTATAATCTTGTAAATTGAGTTCAAGATGGCTCTTAATTGTTTCCATGACAACAAACCTATAATCTTGATTAAACGATTGCCCTGAGAACACCCTGTACCAAGCGCTTTTTCTCTGATTGATTTACATTTGCTTGTTTCGTTGCTTTCTCTGCTTATTTCGATTTACAGCATCATCTTAAAACTCTTCTTTTTTGCTTTATACCGCGTTTGATCTGACAATTTTTTGTGCAACCTTTGGTCTATGTGAATTCGATCCCGAACCACTACAACATACGCATCTGTACGCTTGCATTGTTTTCTTGGGTGAAAACCTGAGCTATCACTGAGCTGGATTATGGATTGGAGGCTGAGCTGAATATTATTTGGAGGCAAAGGAGGATCGAATTTTCGCTTGGAAAGAGATTAACTCAAATATAGGAGTTTTCTAAATATAAGAGAGATATTTAGGAAATATTTTATAGGAGAGAATAAAAGAATATACCTGCGAATATTCTCATCGAGATTATGTGTATGGTACAATGGATTTTTACTAGATATATGTAAAAGATTTGATTTTGTATTCGGTTCAACGCTTTTGAAAAATGAGATTTTAGCAAAAGGGCATTTTATAGCTTGTAAGCGAGAGAAACAAAAAGAGGCTAAGGTGAGAGACTCTAGGATCTTGTATTCGACTCGTGAGTCGTGTAGGCTAGTTTCAACAAGTTAATGAGGACTGAAACTTGTTGGTTATTCTGTTTAAAATTATATTTGTAAGTTTTTTTTGAAAAAAATCTATTGATGTCCATGTTTTGGTAGATAAATTATCCTAATACACCTCGTAGCTCATGATGTAGCTCTCACATCTACACCTTTTTCTAGTGATCAACTTCTAGACATTGATTCTTCAATCTTCGAATTCTCGATGAAACTTTGGGTTGGATTTATTGTAATTTAGAAACTCGTTTACACAAAGTTTGGTACAAATAGATTCTTTTCTTGGAAATGTTTGTTCCCCNCCCCCCCCCCCCGCGTTAAGAGGAGATCCATTTTATACATCATACTAATTAAAAGGGACTCTCCTAACCTTTCATGGTGTCCATCTCAGCTATTTTTTGAAACCTTGATAGTGTGCCACATCATTTAAAAAAAGAAAGAAAAACTAAAATCGTGATTAAGAAAAAGTTAATAACAAAAGGTCACATTTTAACATATGAGAGAAACTGAGAAGTTGTAACAGTCATCACGATTTAGAACCTTCGAGGATTTCAACCTACCTCTACCAGCAAAGCAGTTATGGAGACTGATTTGATTCCCTAACTCTATCTTGAGTAGAGTCTTGAAGGAGATATACTTCAGATATTATGGACCACTATAAGCTGAAAAATCTAATCGGTCCTCATATAGCTGGAGAAGTATAATGGTAGCGAAACCTCTTCTACTCTCGAGACTTCGAAGAACCATATGCTCTGGTACGACCATAAGGGTTTGGAGAAAACCATGGATTCTAGATACTCCGGCCATGCCACCGTTAAGGGTTATTGCCGAGAAAGATTCCCATTTATATGTCAATGATCTACACAATTCCATTACAAGAAAGTGGATAGAGGATCACCTATGAGAATTATTCATCTAGGATGATATCCAGCGCATATTAGGAATTAGACCGATTAAAGCATACTTCAGTGATGACTATAGTTGGTCCAATACGACCTCATGCAATTATACTGTCAGGTCAGGCCGCGGGAGATTTATCTCGTCGTGCTTGTGACCCCCCTGTTCAGGGACTGACAATGGAAACACTATTGGCGTAAGCATGGAAATTAAAAACCACACGGAAACTCAAACATTTCGTGTGGTAATGTCTATCAGGTTGTTTAGCCACGTGGCAAAGATTATTTTATCGGCATATTAGCAAAGAGTAGCATTACTCAACTTGTGGAGCGGATGAAGAATCTATTAATCATCTCCTTTTTGAATGCCCTCCATCAAGACAAGTATGAACCTTAGCACTTATTCCTCATCTCCATCCCGATTTCCCTGCCAATCTCTGTATGTAAATTTCACCTTTCTTTTTGGAGAAGCAACGAAATTAAGGATTCCTGAGGAGGCCTTAAAAGTGTCTCCATCGATTCTTTGTTATATATGGAAGGCCAGGAACCGTTTGATTTTTGATAACTTCTAGAAATCGCCGCAAGACATCGTGGATCATGCTATTCGGGAAGCACCTTCGTGGATTCAAACAAATAAAGAAGAGGTCGAAGAGGAATTGGTTTCTTATGAAAGAACACTGGTGACCTCCTCAGCCCCTCTGGAAGTGGATGGAAAAACTTGTTATGTAGACGGTTTTTGAAGTGCTGATCACCAGTCAATGGGTATGGATGGACGTTTTTTGAAGGAGGTCAAATTCGTCAATTTGGGCTTAGAAGTGCAGAAGCCAATCAATTTTTCTTGCATGAAGAACTAAAAGCATTGATATGGGCCATGAAATGTTTAATAACGGTTTCTCAAGTGATATGCCTTTTGTAACGAATAATATGCAATTAGATCTTGCTTTTTTGGCAAGATTATCAGCAGTTGAGTTCAAAGTTCTCGAAACTTAAAGACTTTCTCTCGTTTAAAAGTTTTTTCCTCTGTTTTTAGTATTTTTATGTTTCGAGAACTTTGAACTCAACTGCTGATAATCTTGTCAAAAAAGCAAGATCCATAAACACTTTATTTATCTATGTAAGCACTACCGCTGTGCCACTCTTCCAAACGAAAAATATCTTACCGAAAGCTTAATAAATAAGGTTTAATCTAAAAAATATATTATTCTGCATTAATTGGGAAAGAAAATGAGAAAAGAAGAGAAAAAAGGAAACGAGAATCTTGGAATAAAAAATAAAGAGAAAGCAAATAAAAAGACAGAAAAAGACTTTGATAATCATCACACATACGATTTGAAAACACTGTAGCTAAATTCTTCTCCTGCTAGATCGGTACGATTTCTCGCCGGAAGTTCCGAAAAAATGGGCATCGGAAATAAACTCCGGCTTACTTCATATCTCAGCCGCATGCTCCACGGACGAATACTCTATTCATCCGCCAGATCTTTCACCACGACGGAGGGCCACCGTCCCACCATCGTCCATAAACGAAGCCTCGATATCCTCCATGACCCTTGGTTCAACAAGGTAGTAGAAGAAAACCCTGTCTCTTCCAAACTACTCACTAAATTAATTTCGAATCTGGATCTGATTGAGCTTGTAAATCGAAATCGAAATCGAATTGAACTCAGGGGACTGCGTTTACTATGACGGAGAGAGACCGTCTTGATCTCAGGGGACTTCTTCCACCTAATGTGATGAATTCTGAGCAGCAGATTCAGCGTTTCAGTAAGCTACTACACTGAAGTTTCTTAGATGAACAATAAAGCTGTCTTTTACGCATTGACATGATCAATTTTTCTAAAACAGTGACTGACCTAAAGAGGCTGGAGGAGCAAGCAAGGGATGGACCTTCTGATCCTAATGCTTTGGCTAAGTGGCGAATTCTTAATCGTTTGCATGACCGAAATGAGACCATGTACTATAAGGTCAGCTCACTTCTTCTCTTTACTTTGTATCCCTGCTTGAAACACTTGTCAGAAGTTAAGCGAACCTCCTCAATTTTACTCTATGTTCTGCTTATTGAGGGTATTTCCCTTAATATTGTTTTTTAGGTTCTGATTGCCAATATTGAGGAATATGCGCCAATAGTTTACACCCCTACGGTTGGTCTTGTCTGCCAGAACTACAGTGGCTTGTTTAGGAGGCCAAGGGGAATGTATTTTAGTGCTGAAGATCGCGGTGAAATGATGTCCATGGTTTACAACTGGCCTGCTGAACAGGTCTTTGATATATCTGACACTCTACTTACGATATCTCTACTGTGTTTAGCTGTCTAACCAACTCCATTCTGCCATCCGTCACTTATTATCTCTATTACACCAAGAAACTGAAATATCTTTTGGTGACCATTTGTTTCATGACGTAATGCTTTCACCCTATATTTTTAGGTTGATATGATTGTCGTTACTGATGGAAGCCGGATTTTGGGTCTTGGAGATCTCGGCATTCATGGAATTGGAATTTCTGTAGGGAAACTTGATTTATATGTTGCCGCAGCTGGAATAAATCCTCAACGGGTACTTGCAATATCCTCTATTTCCTTAGTTCCCCCTCGCCACACTTTTCCCAATGGTCACATTGAACATTACTTGTGTAAACTTGCTGGTATTCAGGTTCTTCCTGTCATGATTGATGTTGGAACAAACAATGAAAAACTACTGAAGGACCCCATGTGTAAGATTTATTTTGACCTTTTGCCTAGTCGATTACTAGTTAAGCATATCGACTATCTATTTCTTTACATAAGGAGATAGCAACCGTTATTTGATCTTAACTTATGCTTACACACGCATATATAAAAAATGGAAAAGGTTTTTAGTTCGTATAGGAGTCTGCCATATTATTCCTTATCTATTTTTCGCTGGAAAAAGTAACTTGGTTTAGCTACTTGTTATTTTGTCGTTAATCGGTTGAGATTTCCAATAGTTCAGAGAGTTGTACGGTACAAGAATATCATATGATCTGGCATGTTATTTTTCTTTCTGTTTCTTTCTTTGTTGACAGACTTGGGTCTGCAGCAACATCGTTTAGAGAATGAGGCCTATATAGAAGTAATTGATGAATTTATGGAGGCAGTGTTTACTCGGTGGCCACATGTTATTGTGCAGGTAACTGATGCTTCATAAAACACTAGTTTATCAAATGTTTCTTGTTATGAAACATATTATATTTTCTACGTACACAGTTTGAGGATTTCCAGAGCAAGTGGGCTTTCAAATTACTGCAGAGATATAGAAACAGCTATCGAATGTTTAATGATGATGTACAGGTAATGAATCTACCGCCTTTGTCCGATTTTTGTGAAGATGAATTGCTATTTTTTGTTTCTGTGGTACTCATATTAGGCCGATTTGTTTGAAATAAGTAACCGCTGATGTGCTTAAAAGTATCATTTATTTTCATGTGATCAAACCAGTATCTTATTGTTCAGTAATTATTTTTAACCTTTTTCTGTATCACCAGATGCCTTCAAGAGTCGATGGGATAAGGAACTGAAATTCTAATTGCTGATACTAAAATCTTGATTTTTATGTTCTGATGATCGTATCGTCATTATCTGGCTTAGGGCACAGCAGGGGTTGCGATTGCTGGTCTTCTTGGGGCAGTTAGAGCACAAGGACGACCAATGATTGATTTTCCAAAGATGAAGATTGTTGTTGCTGGTGCTGGAAGGTAAGCTTTTCGTTGTTGCTACTTCTTTTTCCTTTCCTGATTCGAGTTTATGAGGGTTTTTTATTTATGAAAATTTATGGTGTTGGTCATAGAGTTTTTTTATTTGTTGGTATGGTGGGAATCTATCACTTATTTGTTCATTTTTAAGTATTGCTTGGTGAGATTAACAGATGGAATCTTCTGGCTGCATAACATTACTCTAAGTTCATGTGATTTTAAATGTTGCATTTTATAAAAAAGAATCATGAGGTAGCTAGGAATATTCATTTCAGAATACTGAGTTTCCTAGTAAAAATCTGATATTTTCAGTGCGGGAATTGGTGTTCTAAATGCTGCAAGGAAGACAATGGCACGGATGCTGGGAAATAATGAAACTGCGTTCGATAGTGCACAAAGTCAATTTTGGGTGGTTGATGCTCAGGTATGTTTTTCCCTACTTGAATAGATGATTTTTAGCTTAGGGAGCCCGTGAGACGTTTTCCCTCTGGTTTCCGGTTACTACTTTCTAGATTACTTCATCATCCCTTCTTTCCTTTATTTGACTGGATGTTTTGGGGCAATCAGTTAAGGAGATGAAGTTATTGACTCTTTTTGTTGCACTTGATCAGGGTCTTATCACTGAAGGACGAAAAAATATTGACCCAGAGGCTTTGCCATTCGCGAGGAAGGTTAAAGAAATGGAGCGTCAGAAATTAAAAGAAGGAGCAAGTCTTGTTGAAGTGGTGTGTGTTCCTTTTAATCAATATGACGTTAATCAAGTTTACTAAAACTAATTTGGCAATGAGTTTGGTGTCTTCTAGAACTTCTCCTTCGTAATTTTCCTGCTTGATACTAACAACAAATTAATGTTTTCTGTTTCTTGTGTCGCTAGGTTCGAGAAGTTAAACCTGATGTGCTTCTTGGTTTATCAGCAGTTGGAGGGTTATTCTCAAAAGAGGTAAAGAAATTTTGGAAACGCCTACGCAAATGTGAAAAATATAATTTAGTGCAATTCAACAAAAATTGGAATTATGCTATATGGTCTGTTAGGATCATTTCGACAGTGACCAGTATCTTTGTTGTTGTTTTGTATTGTAACTGCTAGTTAGATGACCGAATAAAAAGAAATAGCATAGCTCGTTACTCTTTGAAAGTCTTTGGTGCCTAACTTCCTTTTGCTTGCATGATTCTGACATACGGATGTTGATATTTGGAAGTCATTGTTGGCATCTTGTGTATTATAAGGTTTTAGAAGCCATGAAAGGTTCAACTTCGACAAGACCAGCTATTTTTGCAATGTCAAACCCCACAAAAAATGGTAATATGTCCCATTTGTATTGAAAGTTGGTTACAGTTATTTGTGATTCTTTTCAGAATTAATGTAGTAGTTACCTGTGCTTAAAATTACAGCTGAATGCACGGCTCAGGAGGCATTCTCTATATTAGGCGACAATATCATTTTTGCGAGTGGAAGCCCATTCAAGAATGTGGACCTTGGTATGTATTGAGGACCATAGACAGATTGTTAAACGCATTTTTATATGAAAATATAATCCTAACTGCTCTTATATTTTCAGTTATATTTTAAACGGATCGCATGAGATACTTGATTACTCTGAGGTTTTTCTTTGATATATTAGTACCTTTCCTTGTGACAGGGAATGGTCATGTAGGCCATTGCAACCAGGGAAATAACATGTACCTATTTCCGGGGTCAGTTCCGCTTATTTTTCTTCAAAAAGAATTGCAGACACCTTGACTGGATGCAATAATCGTCATGAAAAAAAATAATTTTCTTCTCCCGTAAATTTTCATGTAGTATTGGACTTGGTATTCTTCTATCTGGCACTCCCATCGTCTCGGATGGGATGCTTCAGGCCGCAGCCGAGTGGTTAGCTCTCTTTTTTACCTACCGCATTTATCTAATTTCCATGGTAGCTGAAGTGGGTGGCATGATATATAACTCTGACCAAATTCAAATATTTATAAAGACTACGTGCGTATTACCAATCACGCGGACTATAAAATACCACTACCCACTAGACATTGATCCTGAAATCAAATAAGTCATATGCTTTATTGATGAGGGTTCATGACATGTTCTGCTAAAATAACTGCAGCTTAGCAGCATACATGAGCGAGGAAGAAGTGCTAAAGGGGATTATATACCCTCCAATATCAAGGTAGCACAATACAAGACACATTCAGAGCGTTGCATATGAAGGAATCATTTGATAGCAATGTTATATGTTATGTGGACTTGAAATTGCAGGATACGAGACATAACGAAAAGAATAGCAGCCGCGGTGATTAAGGAAGCGATTGAGGAGGATTTGGCTGGCGGATATAGGGAAATGGATGCTCGAGAGCTCCAAAAGCTTAATGAGGTAATCCTGCACATGACTGGTTTTTAATATAGTTAGGATGATGGGATAAAGAAAATATGTCGCAATAATCTCTCTTGCGCGTTTATGACTCCTAGTGTTTAAATAGTATATTCCGCATAGAAGATAGGATTAAGTTTGGTTTGTATGTTAGGAACAAAATAGAATTAGCGTGATTTCTCTAGTAGAGTATAAGAAGAAAGGAAAGACAATTCTCCGGAGAGCAATCAAACAGTAGAGGTGGGAATTGCGGGTTATGGGTTGGTTATGGTAGAGCGGAGATGTTAGTTATATAGTGACGAGTTAGCCCTTGTGTCTTTGGCAGGAGGAGCTGATGCAATACGTTGAAAACAACATGTGGAGTCCTGAGTACCCGACTTTGGTCTACAAAGACGACTAAATCTGGTTCCAAAGACGGACAAATCTGTAAAAAATTTATTATTTCCAATCAAATTCATAGCAGCAGCTGCTGCTTTCTTTTACTTTTATTTTAACAATAACATCAGTGGCATGCGTCTCTACTTATCCCATCAGATCCACAGTTGTTCCTCACTCTTATTTATATGTAAAATAATATAAGAATGATTTACATAAACAATTACTTTTTAAATAATGTAAAATATTTAATACCAAAATACCTTTCAAAAAGAACGATAAAAAATTGGTAGACAAGAAACAATGGACTGAGAGATAATGTTATGGGCATGTTAGTCGGATATTTAGTCGTCCACCTCATTTTCTTTTTTTTTTTGATAAGTGTCCACCTCATTTTCAAAATTTATCGATATGATCATTATATTTTGTACATTTTTATTAGGGAAACTATGTTGGCTAACCGAAAAAAAAAATTCTAAACAGCTAACTAACACCCAAAATAACATGCGTTTTAACTACAAACTAGAGTTTTGACCCGCGCAACCACGCAGGTTTTTTAAAACAATTTTATATATTATTAATCATAATTAGATTTATCGAGTATTGAGTTTATAATTTTCGGTTGTTTCGAGTTTCAGATTCGGGTTCAGATTCAAAATTTTTAATATTTTCAGTTATATCGAATTCTGGATTCGGTTTAGATTTGAGATTTTCGAACTTTCAGATAATATAAAATTTCCAAAATAACGTGAAACAAAACTCGTTGAGTATCTAAAAAAAGTTAGATGACTAAACTTAAATTTTTATAGTTTATATAAATTATTTATAAATTTTTATAGATTTTTCTATATTTTATAACTTTATAATTATTTTTGAATTTTTGTAACAAATTTTATTTAGAAAATATTAATATTTTAATATAATTATTTAAAAAGTTATGAATTTATTTTAAATTTGAAAACAAACTATATTTAAATTTGTTGAAAAATTGATGATTTTAAATTGTGTTGGTTTACAATTTTGATCGTGATTAAGTGAAAAAAATATTAAAATATTCTAATATGTTTGTTGAAATATGTAAATGAGTAATTAGAGTTATTTTAATTTATTAGATACATTTAATAAAATTTCTAAAATATGTTCACTTTGAAAAATCACACACGAAAAGGTCTATGACTTCCCTTTTAATAAGATAGATTATTTCACAAACGACCCCTACTTCTACTGTCTTTAACATTGGTATACGTAGGCGGTAATGAGGAGAGAGAGCTCGTGGTTCGTCTCAAAAAGTTAGGGGGTGTTATTGAATGTTGTGTTTTAATTAAATTCATTGTAATTTAAAATCAAAGTGAAATCCACTGTTATTCAATCAGGTATTTGATGAAATACATTAAAATACAATGTTATTGGAATGAACATTTAGTTGATGTAATTTGAAATACATTGAAATCACCCCCTATTCAAAAAAATTAAAAATTTATTTGAAATTGTTTAAGATGGATTTTAATGTATTCTCTCTCTCATTTTACACTAATCTAAATCAAACCTTTTCAGTTAGTATTCTCAAATACTCTCATAATAAAAGTATATACATAAATAAACTATGTGTCTTTTAGACTACCATGACTCTGAAACTTTTATTATATAGAACACTCAAAGGATTCAATAAGACTCTTAGAGAACTCACTCACTCACTTAGCTTGGTTCACAACTCTCACCAAGCATGGGTATTTATAATACAGAGCCTAAGGAATATTACAAGGTATATTACTTAGATATTATCTTAAACATAATTATGACACCATATATTCTTACATATAATTATTACAATAAAGACTCTCATAATTTTCACTCATTTATTCAACCTTTTATTTATTATGTTTTTGACTTATTATTTCAACAACTTACTTATTATGTCTTTGACTTATTCCTCCAATCTCCAAAAGAGGGATGACTTCCGCATTATTCATTGACAGACTCTATGTCTTCTTATTCACTCTCTGAAACTACCTCTCATATGTAGGCTTTAACGCTGGGAATGCATCTCTTGACTTTGTATTCCTTTCTTTTGACCCTGTACACTGGATGATCAAGGTAGGACTGTGGCCATTGATCACATGCTATTTGTGGTCGATTTTACAATTTATAGACCTAATATCCTACGTTCGATCCCACATGAGAACGGGGTCAATTGCAGTATTTTAGGGTCGTCCAAAGATTTTGAGGCTTATACTAGTAGAACCTAAACAAGGAGAATATACTAAGGGTTCTAGTCTAGAGGGCGATCTAGTAAGAGATTGTCACAGGTCTCTACCGAACCACTACAACGTACTTCTATGCGCTTGCAGTGTTATCTCGGGCGAAAACCTGAGCTATCACGTTTTCTGGCGCCGTTGCGGGAGACCAATAGTGAGTCTTAAAACTTAGGATCATTGCGTGCCTAAGACATTTTTCTTTATTTTGTTTAATCTCTTCTTTTTCTTCTCTGTTTTGTGCTTTCAGGTGCATGAACATATCTCATACTAGAAGCCAAGGGATCTCGAATCTTCTTGAATTCGAGCCTGAACCTTCGCGTCTAGAGAGACAAAAGAAGAAAGAGAAGTTGTTGGAGGTTATTGAAGAATTTGAGTTTGCTGAAATCATGGGTGACAACTTGGGAGATCCAATTCAAGTTCATAAAAATCCTCTCTTTCCTGGACTCCTTCCAGGAGATAATCCACCTGCTCGTGGTGGTGCTAATGCTGGTGCTCAGCATGCTGGCCAGTAAAATGTTGCAGCTGAGGAGCAACAACGCGCAAATCAACCTCAACAGAGGATGACTTTGGCGCAATGTGACAGTCCGGAGGCTATCTATGCAAATCGTTCTGGGATTCGTCCACCTCCCATAGAGAGAAGGGACTCTGAGATCAAGACAGGTCTCATTAACTTGGTGCAACAGAATCAGTTTCATGGGTTGCCATCACAGAACCCAATGCACCATCTGGATAAGTTTGAAGCCAACTGCAATACTATCTAGCACAATGGAGTGCCTGTTGAAGCTCTGAAATGCAGGTTATTCACTTTCTCTCTGAATGACAAGGCTACAAGATGGTACAATAGTCAAGAGCTTGATTCTCTAAAGGCAAGAGACGAAAATAAGGCTGCTTTCCTTGGACATTTATTCATGAAATTGATGTGTCAGTATTTTAGTGGTTTTTACTAAGGTTTTTACACGAGATTTTTGGTTTTTTAGTATGTATATGGATTGTTTTGGCGCGAATTTGTGAACTTTGTTGTTTTTACAGGATTCGAGCTTGAATGTGCGAAAAGAATGCATTTTGGATGGATTTCAAGCGTCGAAGAAGTATTTGTGCAAAGCTGGAAAATACCAAGAATTTTGAACACAGATATGTCGATCCAGACATGGATCGACAAATCCCTCTCCCAAATACCCAGGAATCTGGACAAGGATCGGTCGATCCTTGTCCCCGGGTCAAGAGATCCCTGTCCAGAATTACGGACCAATTTTACAAAGAACCAGATCGAACTTATTTCCAACCGGATTGCTATCAAAAGACCTAGACTCGTGTTCCCTATTTCAGAAGGCAGTTTTTGAGACTTTGAGAGCAGAGAGATTTAGTTTGTATCCTAGGGAGAAGAAACATCTTAGATCTTCGATTAAGAAGCTTTCGGAACCCTATTTACTCTTATTTATGCAATATACGATCATGTCTATCAATTTGATTTGTGGTTTTGCTTTATTTATGAGTGACTAGTCTGTTCGTTGAGTTTAGGGTTCTCACAAATGGGATTCATGATTTGTTGATATAGAATTGCATGATTAGGGATATTATCTAATGGATCTTCATCTATGGTTAATCGTAATGCATAAAACTGAATTCATCACTTAGTTTCTGATTTTAGGTTGTTTAACTACTAGAAGGTGAATGTTTAAATGCCTGAAAGAATTATAGATGAGCAATTCTTCTTAAGCCATCAGAAGTTGATGTTTAAGTGAATTGT
>OVAN01000551.1:0-33763 GCA_900406275.1 Anastatica hierochuntica
TGTACATTTGAAGATCCCCAGAGATCTGCATGAACATACTCTAATGGATGATTGGTCTCATGTTTTCCAACACCAAAACTGACCTTTCTCGTCTTTCCCATTACACAGTGTTCACACAGACCTTCCTTCTCAATGTCCTTCTTAGCTATGACTCCTCTTTGAGCTAAAATCTGGAGGTTCTTGAAACCCATTTGACCTAGACGGCTGTGCCACAAGGAACTCTATGATGTTAGTTCTCCATATGCGCAGGCTTCAGGTAAAGTTGTATCACCATCCAGTATGTACAGCCCATTCTTAAGGGTTCCCTGTAAGGCCATTTTTCCATTCCTTTTGAAAACTACCTTGCCATTTCCTCCAGAGTGCTTATACCCTAAACTATCCAGAGTGCCAGTAGATATCAGATTTCTGCGTAAGCTTGGGACATATCTCACATTCTTCAAGTACTTGATTGAACCTCCATTAGTGTTCAAACCTATAGTTCCTAAACCTTGAGTCTCCAGAGTATGATAGTCACCAAGAAATATTTGACTTGACTCCTTTTCTATAAACTCAATAAACCAATTTTTGCGTGATGTCATGTGATATGTACAGCCTGAGTGTATGACCCAGTTCTCAGAGGCATCATCACTTGATGCAGCCAGAGCATCAATGACCTCTAGCTTCTCGATTAGAATCCCTGCTTCACCATCACCTTCACTTTCTTGTTTTCTTTTTCTAGCAAAACAATCTTTCTTAAGGTGTCCTTCCTTCTTACAATACCAACAGGTTACCTTTGATTTTGACTTTGATCTCCCTCTAGACTTCCCTTTTGAATCACCAGATTCCCTTGATACCTGTCTCCCACGATCTTTAGTATACAAGGCACTAGCACTTGCCTTCTCAAGCTTTGCACCATCTACTAACTCTCTTTCTCTTGATCTAGTTGCCGATATGACATTCTCCAAAGTAATGGACTCCCTCCCATACTTCAAGGTGTGTTTCAATTGATCAAAATGAGCAGGCAGTGAGCTCAAGAAAAGTATAGCCTGGATCTCATCAGAAACATTTATACTCATAGTATTCGTCTCTGCTACTATCTTTAAGAAATCATCAACATTGATATCAACAGTCTTTGAAGGATCTGACTTAAAAGTATAGAACCTGAGTTGCACAAAGATTCGATTTGGTAGTGTCTGAGATAGATACAACTTCTCCAGCAAAAGCAACATTGATGTCGCAGTCTGACAGTGCTTGATTTTCCTAAAGACTGTGTTTCCAATGTTCATGATTATGAGATTCTTCGCTTTCTCATCCTTCTCCAGCTTGACTGGATCTGGAACCCACTTCACCTTAGATCCTTCTTCAGGATCATCGCCATCGGCAGGTTTCTTCCCTTCGCTTTTAGCTATCAGAACCTGCATCTCGAGGCTATCTTCTGTCAAGATCTGCTTCAGTCCGTGCACACCAAAGTGAGCCATCATTCGAATCTTCCACAGTGAAAAGTCACCGGTTCCATCGAATCGCTCCACCTCGATCCTTGTCGTCTCCATCGGAAACTACTGAGCATGTGCTCTGATACCAATGGTTGCGCCTAAATCTAGTTTCTGATCAACAATGAGCTCAACGATCGAATCTCTCTTTGCTATCTATCGATCTCTGTAAAGTCAAGATAACAGAAGCATAACACACACGAACTAAAGAACAACACAGAAGCTTTTTGTTCACCCAGAGTTCACTCTTCGATATGAAGAAGCTACGTCTCTGGGGCCAGGATTTAACCCAGCAAGATCCACTATAACTCTTGAACTCAAGAACAGTTACAACAAAGAAGATGATCTCTCTCAATCTCTCTTCGTCACTCACCCTTAGCTATTGATCTTGATCTTATATCCCTAACAACCAAACCCAATCCTCTCATAGAAACTGAGAATTGAATTTAACCGGGACAAAACCAAGTCTAAGCTAAACCAAAGCTAACCAATAATCTCAACATTAATACCTGAGACTATTAAACCAAAAGCTAACCAGAGAGTAATTACCCCTTGATAATACTCGTTCTCCTAAGCTATGACTAGAGCTGAAAAACATTTTTACAGTATCATTTGGATTTTTAACTTCATAGTCTAGAAAGAATTTGAACAAAAGCCATTAGTTTGAGAAGTGAAAAATACTAGTGCATGTTTTGACCATTATGGCCGAAAATTGTATTACATATTAAGATGGCATTTTGGTTCTAACTAAGCATGATGCAATTGAGATGATGAGTGAGATTGGGATAGTTGAATGGGTCTTGGAAATGTTTGTGCTTAATTTATAATCCCAATTCAATGCTAAACCCTTTACTTTCTCATTATGTTCTTTAAAAGTTTTGAAACTCACTTTGCTACATTCTTAAGTGTAGGATCCAAGCTAATGGCACCACCACGTCAAGCAACGAGGCTCTCTTATCCAACATGGTCGGATAAGGAAAAGAAACGATACTATCATCTTCAACGGTATGTGAAGGAGGTGGTCTTAGCTCGGGTAGAATACGAGTGAAAGAGGTGTTTGACTTGGAGATTGAGAGGAAGAAAGAGAGGGGATTTGCTTTATGGAGATTGAAATAAAGAGTGGCCGAATGAGTCGGAATTCCCGTTTTATTGAAGTAGCCCGATGTTCATCGGGATGAGAGACATTTCGGTTGTCAAATTTGTTTACAAAGTGTTTGAGAGAGATTTTAGTTCTTTGTTCTATGAATGTTGTGTGAATGACTCACAATGGCCTTTCCATTGCCNAGAAATTCCCTCCGATTTCCTTTTGATTCCTAAGAAAATCCCGTGACTTCGGGCTGACAGCCCGCCGCCAGGCGCAGGCTGTCTCGCGACTAGCTGTTTCCCCAAATAGGCATTTTCGAGCTGCAGGGTGCATTTATGACGCCGGTAGCGCGCTTTACGCTTTCCCTCGATGGCTTTTACTCAGTCTTCCTCGGGACTTGGTCTAGGTGTCAGGCTGGCGTGTNTACGCTTTCCCCCGATAGCTTTTACTCAGTCTTCCTCGGAACTTGGTCTAGCTGTCAGGCTGGCGTGTTGTAGCTAGCTAACCTGTCTCATCTGTGTCAGGTCAACGCCGCCTTCATCAGACTAGCTGGAGGGCTAGTTCGGCGGGTCATTGCATTGTCACCCCGATGTTTTCTGTTCAGAGTGGCTATATTCTCGGGCTGTACTTGCTATCCCGAATCTTCCTGTGTTGACTTCAGGCTGTCTTCCCGGGGTGCAGCCCGAAAATCTCGGCGGGCCTTCCCGGGCTTCTAAATGGGCCGCCGGTATTGAGTACTTCTTTGGGAATGGGTATGGCATTGATGGGGGGTGTCAAGCCCACCTCTAACAGCGTTGTATTTATACACCGTGCTCTAAATTTTAACCACATTCTATAACATAACTTATATTGCGCTGCCAAAAAAATCTATATTGTTTACTATAGATTGAGGTGAACCAAAACTTGGCATCCAAAGTTTTATTAGTATTAGATAGATTTGATAAGATGTTGATAGTTTATCTAATGAAGGTTAAGTTTATCAATAGACTTGCTTTATCAAGATGTGTTCGTAATAATACTAAACAATGTAGATTTCTTTATAATTAAATAGTAGTGTTATGTTACATGCTTCATTTCATTTTTATTGTGAAGAAGTCTAGGTTGTTGTGCTCTCGTTGTCATTATTACATTCATGTATAAATCTAACGTGTTAGTTGGAGAACCAAAATTTCTTCAAGAATTTATGTTTGTATATAGTATAATCTAACATTCAATGCTCTCTATCTTTATAGTTATTGAGAAGGTGTACACTAAAAAAACGAAATCACATAGAACTTTAGAATTCATGAAAAATTATATTAGATTCTCATCAAAATTATTTTACAATATACATCGATTTATATAGAGAAGTATCTAAATCTAATTTTTTAAATTAAAATAAATATATTCCTTTAATGTTTTCACATCTTCATTTTGATCTTGGTCGATTTGATGATCTCCTAATATAAAACAAACAAATAATTCATGATTTCTTGTATTTTATATATCTCTGACAAAACAGAAAAACGGTAATATGTCGTAACATTTTACCAAAAAGGAAATAAAAATTGTAAAAGAAAATAAGAGAAGGCTATTATTTGATTTTTATGTTTCTTATCCATTATTTTGTGTCTATTTTTGTTTTAATAAAGCGAAAGGTAAAGCATAGACCAAATTCAGAAAAAATCTTTTAGAAAAGAAGAAGAATGTATATGGCTACTCTTATTTCATCACATATATTTTCGATGTAAACCAATTTAAAGATTAATTTGCATCTGAATTTCCCATTAATAAAAAAAAATCCCAAAAATAAATAACTGAAAGAATAAATAAACATTTTTCCCTCCAAAAACCCACTTTCTAAGCTCTCTAAACACTACACTGCACATCATGTTTGATCAAGATCCAAATCCATTTCTGATTGATTCAAGAACCTGCACAACCTCAGCCATACTCGGTCTCTTCAATGGATTCTCCGTCGTACAAATCAATCCTAACTTCATAACTTGTATCAGCTCATTCTCTTCAAACTCTCTCAACCTTGTGTCAAAACAATCAGAAGCCGAGCCGGTTTCCAACATATCCCTCACATAATCTCTCAAGATCAAGACTTCGCTTGTCGATGGAGACTCCACCGGTTTTCTACCTGTAACCAGCTCAAGAAGTACCACGCCGTAACTGTACACATCGCATTTCTCACTTGCTCTCAAACTCTGCTGAGCTAGCTCTGGAGCAATGTATCCAACCGCGTTGTGGAACTTCTTGGTTAGGCCTACACTGTCCATTACCGGTAGAAACTTTACTAGCCCGTAATCCGATAGCTTTGCCTCGTACCTTTCGTCTAGAAGAATATTGGTGGACTTTACATTGAGATGAAGAATCGCGGGTTTACAATCATTGTGAAGGAAAGATAGTGCCTTTGCAGTTCCTACCGCGATTTGAAATCTTCTCGGCCAGTTTAAATCGGTGTTCCCATGGCTTGAGCTGGTTCCCGGGTAGATTCTTAGGTGTAGATTATCGTAGAGGCTACCGTTCGGGACAAACTCAGAGAGAATCAATTGCATTGTTGAGGAAAAGTAGTAACCTTGGAAAGGAGACAGATTCGGATGTTGCAAACCTCCAAGCCGTCCGATTTCTTGCTCAAACTCTTCTTGGTTTCTGATTCTTCCTAAAGTCTCGAGCTTTTTCACCGCAATGGAAACCCCGCCTTCAAAAGATGCTCTGTAGACTGATCCAATCGATCCTATGCCAATTATATTTTCCTTGTCGAGCAAAGCGTTTGTACCTGCCTCCCAATCTTCATACTTTGATGGTAAATTCTTGCTGAAAAGAACGAGCTTTCCAATTATCACACCGCCGGAGTCAATTGAAGATGCCAGAGGAGTGGTCTCGACTGTAACTATTTCTTCGTCTTTTCTCATTTTACGAGCTCTTAGGTTCAAAGCAAGCACTACGCAGACACCAAAGAGGATAGCAGCAGCAGCAACAATAACAATGATAACCGAAACGCTTAGTGCTTTCGAATCTCTCGATTTTGCTGCGGCTCCACGTGAATTGCAAGGAGTTACAAGAGGATCACCGCAAAGGAGAGGGTTGTTGGAAAAGGCAGAAGAACCGAAAGCTTGCATCTTTGGAATAAGAGGGATAACACCAGAGAGATTGTTGTAAGAGACATTGAAATGTGTTAGTGTATTCAAATTCCCGAGGGAAGTTGGGATTGACCCTGAAAGTGAATTCTGCGAAAGATCAAGAAACCGGATTTTGGAGAGGTTTCCAAGTTCAGTCGGAATACTTCCATTGAGATGGTTCTGATGCAGATCAAGAATCTCTAGGTTCGTTAAGTTAAATAGCTTCTTAGGAATCTCTCCGTCTAAATCATTCCCTGAAACATCTCTGCAACCAACAAGCAAAACGTTGACAACAATGTAAGAATTGATTAATACATTAAAACATCGAGCAACGATTAGGAACTCACAGTTCAAGAAGTACTCTGCAATTAGATATATCCTCTGGAATTTCACCAATGAGGTTGAGATTACGCAGATTCAAAACCTGCAAAAACTCCAATCTTCCAATCTCTCTTGGTATCTCCCCATCTATAGAATTATTACCTAATCTAATAACCGAGAGCTTCTCCATCTTCCCGATACCTCCAGGAATACTCCCACTCAGCTTGTTAGACTCCAAATCCAAAAGCTTGAGACTTATACAACCCGTCACACCAGTAGAAATCCTACCGGTTAACTCATTCGACGAAGCATCCAAAAACTCCAAACTTTTGCCACAATCAACTATCTCTCCAATCTCCCCACCAAACCGGTTCCAAGAGACATTAACATAAACTACATTCTCGAATCTAAGAACCTCGAAAGGCGCTGACCCGTGAAACAAATTACTTCCAATATCGACATGGCTCAATCTCCGACATTTCCCTAACTCCTCCGAGACATCACCAGACAACAAATTGTTTCTAACTGAGATATACTCAAGCACAGGAATATCACAGATCCTAGCAGGCAAAGCTCCATCAAGACTATTGTAAGATAAATCAAATCCGTGTAGGTTGTTACAGTTCACTATCGAAGCAGGAATTGATCCAGAGAGATTGTTACGAGACAGTGAAACAAACTTGGTCTTGTAACAGAACTTAAACAAACTCACCGGAATCTCACCGGAGAAACCATTGTTAGACAAGTCGAGAAACCTTATACTAGACAATCCACCGATAAACTCTGGGATTGGACCAGAGAACGCATTGGAACTAACATTAATCGTCCACAAAGTTTGCAACTTTGAGTAACCCACCGGAAAATTACCTGTAAACCTATTGCCAAACAGGTTCAAAACTCGAATAAACTTGAGACCAGAGAGCTCCGGTGTTAGGGTTCCGGCGAGACTAGTGTTCCAAAGAACGATTTTGTCCACGAAACCTTCTGGGTTACAAGTAACTCCATTGAAGCTATTGCAGAGATCTTCGTCGGAGACCCAAGAGGCCAAACTGTTGTACGGATCGTCACTGATACTTTCTTTGAAACGAAGTAGAATCTCTCGTTCTTGGATCGAATCAGAGTAAGTTGAAATGCAGAGGAGATTCACCAAAATCAGAAAAAGGTGAAGACTTTGCATATTCTGATGAGAAAAATGGATCCTACCCAATTAGCATTCTCGGATCAGGATCTGAACCCGTATCCGGATCCGAAATTAAACCCGGTTTAAGCTCAAGAAGTTGAGAGATTCGTCTTCTTAAACAACAGAATCAAGAAGAAGAAGCTGCATTTATAAACTGAAGCCACATCAATGGTTAATTTCTTCTTGGGATTGAGTGAAATCAATCAAGGTGAGAACTTTTTTTCAACTGCTTCTGCATTTACTTGACTCACCCATAACGGCTAGTCAAAACTTCTTGAGAGAAACGACAAAGAAGACAGAATCAATAAACAGAGAATAAGCTTTAAGACATTTGTTTAAAGACTTCATCATCTTGCATTACAGAGAAGAAGAAGAAGAAGACAGTGTGCCTTGTCTGGAAAGTTAAGCTGGTGAATGAATAATTCTCTCGCTTTCTCTCTCACTCTCACTCATATTCTCTCTGGATTCCACCAAATGAAGAAGAAGCACGTGCCTTGCTTTGTTCATCGCATACATATACGTATGTGTGTATGTAATGGAGGAGAGTGTGTCTGCTTGTCTGTACTTCTACGAAAGCATTTATTCTCTCCTTCACCAACTAAAGTGCCATTTAATAATCCCAACCTATACAAAAAAAGCTTTCGAAATTTTTTTTTAATAGAAAATCTCAATTTTTCTCAAGAAGAATGAAAACAAATTGTTATGGTCCCATCTCAATTTTGTTAGTTTCAGACATATTGAATGCGTTACAGAGAATTCTATATTTAAAAATAATATCAGATTTTAAAATGATCAAAAAACCTTGTTACTATTTGTCTTTTTTTCTTGTTATAGTAAAATAATAAATGACTTGTGAAAATAAAAATGAATGACCTATGTTTCTTTGGGTTTTTTTTTACAAGATTTATAAGTTGAGGTGGAAATTAAAACTTTTTGAAACATATGGCTTTAAAAAAGAGACAGATGAGACACCAAAAAAGTAAACAAAATGTCTTTCTGTCATTTTGTGTTTTATGTGCTTTCTTTCTCTCTGAGTTTGTTTTGATCATTTTGTTCCTTTTTTCTCTTTGATTATTTTGAAAATATTGTTTTATTTTTCTGAAAGCTTGTTTGATACATAACAATCATGAAAAGCATAAACACAATCCTGAAAAATAACATATTAAATAGCACTATAAATTACTACTATAAATATGTCAGTAGTAGAATTGTCAGATTAAATAATTTTAGCCTTTTGCAACCATTTTCATAAATGTCTTTAACTTCAGTTTCCAATCATGCTTTCTGTCGGAAATCTTCACTAGTACACCTTTAGTTTCAAATTAAGTGATATTATAAAAATATAATAAGGCAAATTTCATATTTCAATGCAAAAAATTCAATGTTCTTTCTTGTTTATGACCATTAGTATTCTTCTATTGGTTGAGTTAGATATGATAAATGTTGTTTTTATCGAAAAAAAATAAATCGAAGAAAAGTTAGCGGAGCCTTCTTTAGTCCGTGTGCAAGAAACTTAAACATCAACTATTATGAAATAGAGAAAGTTTTCGTTTTAAAGCTAAATCTTATTGATAATTCCACAACTCCCATGAATTGGATTATAGACGAAGAAAAGAATTAGAAGATCTAATAAATATACATAAGAAATTTTCAAAATTCAGTTAATACATATATATATATATACAAGAAAAATAACAGAGATATTCTTTATCAAATGAAAAAACAAAATATTTTTATACATATGATTAATTTCAAGATCGTGTTAGATTGATATGTTGTGGTAATGATGGTTCTTTAAGCTCTTAGTTGTGAAAATAAAGTAATGATGGATCTTTATGATGTCTCTACTTCCTCTGTTTGCATCGTACTTAGCTTCTTCTTCGCATAGATTGTGCAGACTATAGTTGCGCTCGCAGTTGCGCAAAATCCAAGAACATTCACTACTATCTCCATAACCGAAAGACGGTGTCTCTGGTCTGATGCAACTGCTAGTGTTCTTAGCACTATCCCCCTGCAAGTTACAACCAAAAAAAAAGATCAGTCTAAGAATCTGCAGAGCATGTCTTAACAGAAAGAGAGAGAGAGGCATATATACGTGTAGATTGAGACAAAGATCTCAGGAACCATTCCAACAAGAGAGCCTAAGATGTATGGACCATAATGAACTCCAGTCGCTAATGCGCAGTAGTTATAAATCATGTATGGGAATGGAGAGACACGAATTAGCATGACTGCTTGAAATTGATGAAACCAGCTTCCTTCACCAGCTGCTCTAAGTATGGCTGCTTTTTTCGGGTATTTCTTCAACCATTCCTGCACAAACAATAGGAGGGAAAAGCCCAAATTGAATTAACTACTGGTGCAAAAGCTTAACAATAAGTATGAGAACCAGAGAATGCATAAGTAATTGGGATGATGCTTACTTGCATCTTGTGGAGGAAGAGATGTCCGATTAAGAAAGGAAGTGTAACACCGATCGATGCTGCTGATAGAATCAATAAAAATCCATTTCCATAACCAAATGTAAGACCGGCCATCCACATGGAAGGAGAAGATGGAAGAAGAATGCTTGGGAACAATGCAACCGAAGCAAAGAGTAGAAGACCGAGCACCGGGATACTAAATGTGCTTCTCACCCAATTTATAAATGGAATCAGCTCCTGAAACATAACCCGCGACTTAAAACGAGGATAAACTTCACGTTTCATAAGAGACCAACCTTAATCATTGATCTCAAGAATTGCATGATTGACAAACAACAAGCACACTTACCAGTTAAATGGATATACAAAACACTGCAATTCCATACATATAATTCAAATTACGTGTGAAGTTACATTCAAACTTAAAGCTAGTGAGCTGCGACGGAACACAACGACATCAGGCACGCTATATAGAACACCACTAAGCAACATTTCTATGAAATTACAGACACATGAAACACGGAAACTACTTTGGAACAATCAATTTCATCAGCTCAGGGACGCCATTTTCCAGATTTGGGCCAACATTTCTACTTATAGGGGCTAAGGTAATAAATCATCTGGTGTTAATACGTTCTACTACAGCGTCAAATCTTGGTTTTCAGATGCTTAAAACCACTAAACATGCTCAATCTTAAATTCTTGATACACAAGAACCCTAATTTTCCAACCATCAAAACCAAACCCAGAAACAAAAATTAGCTGAATAATAAGAAACAGGAATCGTTATGCATACTCAAATTCCATCAAATATGGCGAAAAGCAAAAAAAAAACTAACCTTTTCGATCAAAAATGGACCAATCCATTTGATAATCACAAAGGCCAATACACCCAAACAAGCGACCAAGGAGATCAATTTCACCCAGAACCAAACAGATTTTACAGACCCAATCAAACATCCCGATGATTCCGTCGGAGATTCTTCTTCTTCTTCATCCGATCCTCCTCTCAATTTAACATAATCTCCATTTTCGGGATCATCGACTCTCGATTTCAGCTCAGGCACCGTCCCGTCGACGCCATCGCTGTACGTCATAGATCGAGCAACGATGAAGAAACCCCAAAAAGAAAGAGAAAACAAAATCTCAAAACTTTTTACGTCAGATTGATTTTGCAAACTCTGTGTTTCCTTCGAATGGGTTCAGGTTTAGAAGAGGGAAAAAGAATCTGAATTATTCGCTTATCTTTTATTCCAGACTTTTTTATAAAAAAAATCCCAATAATTAGTGGTTTACTTCAAATGATTAAACCGGATTTGGACACGTGGAGACATGTGATTTGCTAATAGCTGTTTGTTACTCACGAAGCGCCGATATTTTTATAGGCAACTTGCTGACTCCTCTTATTTTAGAACTACATTGATTGGTTGGTCCCTTTATGATTTTATAAATATTTTACATAGTTTGATAATATAATAATTTATTATTGGATTTTTTTTTTTTGTCAACTGATAATTTATTATTGGATAACATTATAGTATAACAATTACATAAGATTCTATCGCAGTGACATGAAGTATGATTTCTTTTTTTTTTTCTTTCTTTTTTTTCATCTCGTGAAGTATGAGTTCTGGCAGAAGAGTTGAATACGTGTGTGATGATTCTGAATCTTAGAAATAAGATGGTTATTTCGGGAATCATGAATTAGTTTTTTATTTTTTTCAATAGGCGGAGATGTTCGAGTCGATGCCTAACTAATCTCCATGAAAACAACAGTGTTGTTTGTTAGTTTCCTGCGACTGCGTCTGCGTTTACCAAACGAACAACAATCAAACGAGATTGACGCAGACGCAACGGCAGCCACAACCGCAAACCCAATCGCAGGAAACTGCGTTTACCTAACGAACAACACTAATATTGACGATCTATGGTTTTCTAATCAAGTCTAAGCATGTTCCATCTTCGATTGGCCAAACAATAACAATTTAATATTGGTTCCGAAACAAAATGTACGATTTATGTTAGAAATTTTGTTCTGAATTCTTTTTCTTTAATTTTTGGTGGGTGGGTTTTTGAAAAGTTTATTTATTAGTTGGATCGATAACGTCCGAAAAAATTTAAGTTCACTTTTAAATATTTTTTTTATTAGTCGGATCGATAATGTCCGATAAAATTCTATGACGCGTAACAACGCAGTTTTATGGAGTGGAATTTAAGGATGTTTGAGCTAATTAAGCATTAGGCTATGATAATATCGGCGATATATTTTTTGATCGGATGTTTTGCAAAAAAAAATTTCAAGCTGCAATAAAATCGAGAAAGCAATTTCTTTAACGAAAAAAAGAAAAGCAATTTGACTTAAACGCGTGGGGATACAAGGTGCACCACTTGTGACTTGTCCATCTTGCTTTTATCTTGTTTACGTCACCATCAACCAGCGAAGCTACTCACACAAACCAAAACCCGGTACACATAAACTGGTTATCTTCACCAAACCAATACCAACTTTATCGTAATCCAACAATGATCTTATCTCGCACAAAATTCCAATCTATGCGTACCGTTCGATTATACAAAGATGACGTCATTACCCTCTCTTGTTTCATCGAACGATTTATTATCAGAAGTTGCATATAATCTCCCGTGCGCCTTACCGCATATGAATTAAATCATTTGACCACAAAAGCGAAGAATCAAAAGAAAACTGTTCGGTTTGGTTCATGTTCTTTCCAGTTTCTCTCTCGTGAAACCAAAGAGCGTTCGGTTTCGGTCTCCGCTCAGATCACGAAACTTTTGTCGGAAACTCTCAGTGCTATATATACCATCAGAGAATTTCTTCAGTCGCCGGAAACGAAAGCAGAGACATCGGAACTTTTATCTCCGGCGGGTGGGTCTTTGGTCGGAATCAGGTAATTATATTATATCAGTTTCCGTCAATTTGATTCCTTAATCTATCGAGAACCGTTCGATTTTGATTCGATTACGTTTTTTAACGGTGAAGATTAAAAGAACTCTTAGATAAAGACGTCTCTTCTTTTTTCTTGCGCCGTGAGGGTAAAGTAGTAATTTTCCTATATAACATGCTGACCTGTTCTTGACAAATTAGTGAAATGACGTATTTACCCTTGCACTTATAAAAAGTTCCAAGGGTATTTTCGTCATAATAAAGTCTTTCGCTTGAGTAACAAGCCAGAATTAAAGTATTTTCGTCATATTTCTAAATCCATCGATATACTCGCTTTCCTTTATTTTCTCGAGAAAGGAAAAAAAAATCAGATTAAAAAGGAACCCTAATTCCCAAATTCGTTTGTGCATCTCTTCTTCTTCAATTCAATCTTCACGGTTTGTGTCTTTCTCTTCTTCCTCTGTTTTGGATTAGGGATTCGAATTTTACGATTATGGGTTCTGAGCAAAACGACATGACTAGCTTCTCTCCTTCAGAGCCAAAGCTCTGCGTCAATGGATGTGGTTTCTTCGGAACTCCATCGAACATGAACCTCTGTTCTAAATGCTACAGAGACATCAGAGCCACCGAGGAACAAGCCGCTTCGGCTAAAACCGCCATCGAGAAATCTCTAAACCCTGCCAAACCCGAATTCGAAACACCGCAACAGAGCCATGGAATCACTCCCGCCGGCATCGAATCTGGTTCTTCCTCGTCTACAAGCGGCGGCGATTCTGCGGCAGCGACTTTAGATCCGCCGAAGCCGAAGTCGACGACGAGATGTTTGAGCTGTAACAAGAAAGTGGGCGTGACGGGTTTCAAGTGCAAGTGTGGGAGCACTTTCTGTGGAACTCATAGATATCCAGAGAGTCACGATTGCGATTTCGATTTCAAAGGAGTGGCGAGAGATGCTATTGCCAAGGCGAATCCAGTGGTTAAGGCTGATAAAGTCGACAGGATTTGAAGAATTGGTAAAAAAGAATCGTTTTTTTTTCTATTTTCTTTTCTTTTCTAAGTCTCTTGGTGTTGGTGCTTTGGCTCTGTTCTTGCTGGTCTTTGTAATGGTTTGATTTGCTTTAGAATTTCTTCTGTTTTTTATGATTTCATGATTTGGACTAATGGGTCTTATTGTTCTGTAATAAAAATTGTTGGCTTTCTGAAACTTTCTACTTGCTTGTTTTATAGGGAGCTTATTTACATGTTTGGTTTGTGATATTAGTATAGCTTATGGTTGATAAAGTTTGTAGCTTGGTTGTTGAGGAATAGAAGATGTCTTTGAGGGAGTGTTTCTTTGTATTAGGTTCAGGGGATAGTGTCATGTGATTGTCTTTACCTGAAGAACATAGTGTTCTTACTTGGGGAAAAGTTTGTATTGTTTGAAGTTGCTCTACTTGGATGAAGTGGAGTTTGTATATGGGTTAAGGTTGATAAAGTATGTAGCTTGGTAGTTCTGGAACAGATGATGTCTTCGAGGGAGTTTATCTATCTATCGAACCATGAAAAGATTCAGACTTCAAAGATGTATTAGATTCAGGGGATGGTGTCATGTGAGTGATTGTTTTACCTGAAGAAAATAGTGTTTCTTGCTGGTTTAACTCACTTGTGAATCGTTTGAAGTTGCTAGACCCGGGACCAAGTGGAGTTTTGTATACAGCTTATGGTATATCTAATAGAGTTGTCGAAGTAGTTTATGTGTATCGACCGATGGAAGATACTGAGATGCCTTGGTTTGTAAGGTGATATGTCCAGTGATTGAATGAAATTAGCTCTGTTTTTGATAGACTTAGACTTTGCATTTGCAGGGCTAATAATAGCTTGCGAACCTTAAAGAATGAGTTTGTATACATGGCTTGGTTTTTGGGTAGGAACGATGAATTAGATTATGTGTTTTGTACATTCTCTAGCAATGATTCTCATAGGATTCTTCTTACTCTTTGGCTTGTATGATCTTAAATTCTTTGTGGGGTATATTGAGAATTTCTTAATTCAGTCATTACTCTACTTGAGTCTTTTGGTTCATCTCTTTGGCGGTTAGTGACATTAAGTTGCGTAATAGTTGCGTTTGTTGTGTTTATGGCGAAAGTACAAAGTTGCTTGGTAACCATAATCTCATTTAGGGCTGGGAGAAAAACCCAAATCCGAACCGATTTGTAAAAAATATGCGATCGGATCCCGTTTTGAAACTGAATGAGAACATAAATCCGAAAGTCTCGAACCGAATCTAAACACAAAACCTTAACCAAATCGACTCAAATTATAAAAATATCCGAACGGCGATTTAATATTGCCCCCTCAGCCGAAAGCCGAAATCGATACAAACCCAAGTCGACCCAAAACTCGAACGCAACCCCTAGCTGCATAAAGTCTTTGAATGGTGAACTGAAACATGTAATTCACAACCAAATGCTATATTTGCATCCAATTTGTAAAAATATTTCTACAAGTTTATAATTTATTGTGTTTGCCGACAAGTAGGGTTTGATCCAAAATTCAAGTAGAACTAAAGCTATGATTGGCATGAGGGTTATAATAGTGGTAGGGAGTGAAGAAGGGTAATCAACGCCCATCACATAATTTTATTAGTGGTATGTCACGTGTGTATGAATAATAATAACTGTTTTTTACCTTGAGTGTTATCACGCTCAGAAATAGAGAGTTTGCATCCTCATCTTTTAAAAAGTTTTTTTTCTTCAAAAAACAACAATTAAAATCTAGTATTTTAAAAAATATTCTGTATGAGTCACATCTTGAATACTAATTGATAGACTTCAATGAAAATTTGACATACAAATTATAAATAACTTTGAAAAAAATATTCAATTTTATTCAAATAATCTTATAACTTATATATAATATCTTATTAAAATTAAAAAATATCAAGAAATTATTTTTAGATGGATTAAATATTGATTAAAAAAATAAAAAGTATGAAAAAAATTGAAGATAGAATATCAAATGATGCTAAGGAGAAAATTCAAAGAAACAAAACCCGTTCGGATTCGCGTTTACTTCTAATAATACTCAGCATCCGAAATACCGTGAAACAAAATCCCTTCGATTTTTGTGTCTTGGTCGACTTGATACCGTTGTTTTCGGATCGGGTTCGGATCGGTATTTCGGGTTCAAGTTTTTTGCCCAACCTTACTCTCAGTTTTCGCTCTTGTTTTCCACTCCCAACTTCCACTTTCAGCTCCCGCTCTCAGCTTCCGCTCTCAGTTCCCGCTACAGCTGCTTTCAGCTACTCTCCCCTTTTCCACTCTACCAATCATGCCTTAAGTAGATTTGTGTTTATGGTCCTGTTTAAGCAGAGAAGAAAAAAGCTAAAATTGAACTTAGATTGTGCATAACCTATGAGTTGAGATATATTATCAAAAATGATATAAACTTTGTCCTTTAGTATGGTAAACTGTTCTTTTCACAACCACTTGTTAATGGTTACATTACAATCATGAATCATTGGGTCCATTTTCCGGATCTATTCAAACAATTTACAAAAGGCAGAGAGAAAATTAGTAGTACACTATACTTTTCTATCTAAAACCTAACAAATAAACGTGTTAACTTTTAAAAAACTTTAGTGTGAGAACGAAGACATTCCTTAATGTGACATTGTAACACTTGGGAAACCACTTTGAGCTCATGATGCAACATCATGTATATGATTTGAATTTATAACCTTTTGTAGTGTAAGCAAGTTTTTTCCATATCTATGTTAATTCGATTTTTCGATTTTGGATAGTTTATGTTTTGCTCACGGTTTCTCTTGGCTTTACATTACAACATATCACTGTTCAATATTGTCGAGAATAACCAGAGGCCGCCAGCTCAGCCGGAAAGGCTCTCGTGGTATGTACCAAAGAACCCCAGTTCGAGTCTCGACGAAAGCTAGGAGGGGTCCATATTACATGGGTTGGACCTCCTCTCGAGGGACGTACGGACCCTTGGACTCCGAACCTCCGGACTAAAAAAAATGTATACACAAAGAAATATGAAGTTAAAGAAGATAAAATATTAGGTAACTTTTATATATGTAAAAAAGAAAAAATCTGTTTATCGCTCGTAAAGAGCTCACTTCATTAAGCCCCTACATAAAGTACATATATAGTCTAAGCGTTTTGAATAGTTTTCCCTCTTTATAATTCTGTGTTGTAGTATATGAAATACCAGAATGCCCAGGACCAGAGCATAGGTAAAGGAATTAATCGTTAGGGTATCACGATCTTAATCAACAATTTTAATCGTATGTAGAACATTGTGAAAATTTACATGAACTTTGTGCCTAGAGCATTATAGAAAATTTACAAATTTTGGACATGGCATTGAAAAAAATGGGTTTTGAAGTATTTGCTCAATATTTGGAAACAACTATGTGCTATGGTTTAAAGAAACTTACTTTGGTTTAATAGCATAACAAATTTACTACTGGTTTTGATATGAAACCCAAAAGGTTCATTTTATATTTTTATTGGCTCCTCCAAAACTTTGAATGGAAAAACTTTCTTCATAGGGGGCGATTTGACAAATTTACTTTTTCTATGGGGTCCCTTTTAATCCTTTTTATTGTTGTAATTACCTTTTCTTTTCCTTTTTCCTTTTTTGCTTTTACATTTTTCTGTCCAAAATCTTTTTATCCTCCAGCAATTATGCTTTTTGAAAAACATTTAAAATTTAATATTTTTATACTCATTCAAATTAGTCCATCTTTATCAAAAAGTGGTCCGACCAATACAAACATTCAATTTGAATTTATTAAAAAGAAACATTCAATTGAATCAGTTGATCTACTGTATTAAAAGATATTCATTTCAACATATCTCCCATAGTTGATCCAATTCCTACATAAAGTCATATATGTGTGGTATAGTAGAGGTTAGACTTTTTTTTTTTTTTGATAGATAGGAATGTAAATTTTCATTACCAATGGTAATGTTACAAAGTGTTACAATTAGTAATTGAAAACTTGAGAAACTTCAGAAACTTATAATGATACAAAGTAGAGGTTAGACTAATATGGGTCATTGATTGGATGTATGTTTGGGTCTAAATATCAAGTTTAAATTGATGGTGTGATTGGTTAGAAAACATTGTAGTTTATTGGAGATAAACCCCAAATATAATATTCTCTCTGTTTCATTATATAAGTATTTTGAGATAAAATATGAAATTTAAAAATCATGTCTTTTTATATTAAAAAATATTATTTATATATAAACAAACATAATTCAACCGATAAGAGAAACATTTTCTGTTATAGTTAGATTAAATAAATCAAAGATTTACATAGATATTCTAAAAAGACTTATAAAATGGAACAAAAGTAAAATTTTAAAAAGATTTATAAAATGGAAGAAATGGAGTAGGATAATGATCTGAATTCATAATTATCTTAAAGATTATATTTATCTTTTCTATATCTTAGGAATTGATGTCTATCAAGATTTAATGTCGTTGTGTATAAATATCTTTACCATTGATCCATATAATCAAGTCAGTTCGATATCTAATTCTACATTGTATCATAGCAATTATGACGAAGGAGATGATATCCATTGGTCGTTTCTTTCTTAGTTGATGTTTTTTATCTTCCTTTTTTCCTAAGGGTTCCGCTAGGTTTTACGTGAGTTTAATAATCTGATAGAGTTTTTTTTTAAAAAAAAAATTCCCTAGGTTAAAATCAAGGGCTTGGTATAAACACACAAATAATCAGATTTTTCTATTTTTTTAAAAAAAAATGTAACGAGTTAAGAATTGAGATTCTTATTCTATTTGTTTTCTGAAATAACTCTTAAATTTAGAATTTTTCAGAATTTATAATTGTTTTCGATTATTCTATTACGGGGGAGGTTAGTTATATTTTACTTACTATTATTAGGGCATTCCAGTGGAATGCTCACGTTTTTAGGTCAATTTAGTCTAGTTTATATAAACTGTCCGAGTTAAAGGTCAATTGTTTGTGGAGTTGCAGTTGCGCCCACGGGATGTTATTATTCCCCTTACGAAGACCAAATACGAGCCGAAGTTTCATCCCTGTTTGTCAAGACTAAAGTTTCTACCCCAAAGGATTTCTATGTTCCGCTTTGTGATTTCAGTGTTTGCGTTTAGTGTTTCACGTGTGCGGGGAAGTATCGGAGATAAACATCAAATATAATAGGATAATGATCCGAAATCATAGTTATCTTAAAAATTATATTTATTTTTGTTATATTTTAGGATTTGATGTCTATCAAGATTTAATGTCGTTGTATATAAATCTTTTTACTATTGATCAATAAAATCAAGTCAGTTCGATATCTAATTCTACATACTTCTAAATAAAAATGAGCTATAATGTGTTTAGAATGAGTTATAAACATAACTCACACCTTCTTTGTATGTCGACTAACATATTATATTGCATCAGAAAAATAATCCAAAAAACATACAAGCATACTTCTCATGCAAGCAAGTTCGTCTACCCATTTTAGGGTTACACATCCGCATACACGAGGAACTAATCTCCTAAGGTATTGGTAAAATCCTGATTTCAACTAATTGGTGTAAATAGAGCATAGCCCACGCTTAACTCAAAAGTCACCAATCATGATTTGTTTTAAAAGTTTTGAGTTTGAATTCAAGTTTTGCTGAGTTATGATAGATTTTTTTATGAGTTATATACTTTATAAAATTGTAACTCAAAATCAGAAACTTTTAATGAGTTCAGATGTGGTAAGTTGAACTACTATTTTCATAATATATTTTACCTTCGTCTAATTTGAATGTTGGAGGAGAAATCATTGCATTTATCGTAATTTTATTTAACAACACTAGATGTTTTGTCAGCGGGGTTAATAAAAAGTTTAAAGATCTTATTCATTTTAAAATATTGTTAATTAAATCTTTTTTGGTAAAATTTTTCATCAAATCTTTTTTTACTAAAACATAAAATGTATATATTCACAATTTCAATAGAACACCTTAATCGTTAGCATTTATAAAGGTGAAGACATAAATTTCATGAACTTTTTTCGCTTACCAGTTCGTTGTTAGACATTTTTTCGACATCCAAACTAAAAATATAGTAATCCTTTTAATTTATAATAAAAGTTGTTTTGTCTACTTTTATTATTGATTTGAAAATTCAAAAATTGGCGTTTGTTGGCAAAATATCAAAAGAAAACATTTTTAACCAATTTCGGTTATCTAAACTTACGGTATTAATGTTTTAAACAATGTATTAATAACGTAAAATCAATGTAAGTGAATATTGTGACGAACATATTTTAAGCTTTGATCATCGTGATTTAATATCACTATTTCAAGTCTAATATCTTATATGACCAAAAAATACAGACGGTTTAATGTTTTCATGGACGTGAGATTTTTCCTAAGCATTTTAAAAGAACTAAGAAATAAACTCTTTTCACATTGTAACATTAATTTACTTAGCTGAAACCTTCATCAAAACTGAAGTTCTACATGTATTTATGGAAATGAAGACAAGGTCCTAAAGAATTAAGAATGTCTTTTTCAAATCCCACTTTTATCTATGTAAAAGTAAAAATAGTTCTTAATTGACATTATATTAATTATATATCAACTAATGAAAGATAAAGATAAATAGCAACAAATATTTTAAAATTTGAATCATGAAAGATAAATCTTAAAAAATAACGACTTTTTCTTTAGTTTAACTATTAGTCGTGAGAACTATACACATAAAAGATTATTGACAAACCTGCAGAAATATAAAAATTAATTTTAAGTCCTTATCTTGCTTCTAAATCAGAGAATCTATAATGCAAGAATAATAATAATAAATGAAGAAATGATATTATTTTACGGTGGAGATAAATGGGAGTTAAATAAGAGATATTGCACAAAATGAAATATATATATATATATATATATATATAGTTGAAAAGACACCTATTTCAAAAGATGCAACCTCTAGTAAACTCATAAGTTATAGAAGAATAGGTTTGTGAAAAGACGCAACTGTTAGAAACATGCATCCATTCGTGTATTTCTTAGGATTGATATCATTATTGCCTAAAAGATTCATCCGTTGGATGGAAGAGTTGCAACCGAAGTAAAAAAGGCACATCTTGATCATGTAGAATTAGAAACTCACCTTTTATAAAATTATTGTAAATTATAAAGTTAAAAAAATATTAAGTAAATAAAATATATCATATTGCACTTTTACTATAAAAATGATAGAATTTATATTAGATAAAGTAAATATGAAATATATAATTAACGTAAAAAGTCATTTATATCATAGGCCATAATTTTTTTTGAAAAGTTTAATAAATTCAATAAATTACCCTTTTCTATTTACGGGAAAACTTTAAAATTGAAAAATGTAAAAAAATAACGGAAAAATTAAAATAATATTATATGTGATAGATTATATGCTAAAGGAAAAATAAAAAAAATTAGAGTCATGTCAATTTAATAGAATTATTTGTTCTTTTTAGTTAATTGTCAATTATTGATACATATAGCTACTGTCATAGCATGTTTCAAAGTTAATAACATAGATTTATAGTGACAAATTGATAGTTTTTGAAAGAAAGAGGTTTTGTACTTTAAAGTCTGCCGCTGCAATTTTGTTTGTGGTTTTACATTTGTAAATCTCATTTTATAGTCAAACTACGGTTGCCATGAAAAGGTTTATCTAACCAAAAAATGCGTCCTTCTAAGAATTTGTGTTTGTTGAAGACAAGATAAAAAAAATAGGACACTGCACGTTTTTAATATATAAATTAAAAAAAAGGGAATTCTCTAAAATGTTAACAAAACAAACTTTGTGGACACTGCCTAAGCTCAAACTTATACAGCACACTCATCACGTATTTCTAAAATTTATACCATATTTACTTTTATTGCAAGTTACTTTAGTATTTGGAAGAGCTCGATAATGACATCTTTTTCAGCCCAACCTTAATACTAGTACATGTTAGGCAAATGTCGGATCTTTGAAATTAGTCGGTAGGTGTAAGTTTTTTAATCTTTATACTATCACTTTGATGCTGATCATTAAAAAAGTTTTTTAATTAAATGGTCACATCTCTCGTGACCATACTCGAATTACATAATAGTCTTTGCATTAATAAATTCACGCGAAATAACGTTATATATGTAATCCAATAAAAATACGGGACGAGTGAAGGGTATTTTCGTCAAATTACATTTGAGTTTTGTCTGAAAGATCAATGAAAACTTAATGACGGGACCCACTCTGATGGTTGGTTTTTAACTGCATCACGCCGCACACGATTCCCTCCACTTCACTCCATCTCTCTCTTCTGTAAATTTGTAAATTTGCAATTTTCCCGAGAAAGTTTACACAAAGAAAGAAGAAAAGAAAAAGACGACTGGGAATTTTCTTGGGAACCCAATTGAGGAAAACTTGAGAAGCTTCTTCTTTTTGGAATTTGTTTGGTCGTTTTGGAGTGTAATGTCGTCGACGACCGGAGCTGTAAATTACAGAAATGGCACACAGAGAAGCTCTCTCAGAACTCAGTCCTCTGCTTCTACTTCCGGTGGACTCAAATCTTCTCTCAAATCCAAAACGACGCTTAGAAAAAGCAGCCCCGCCGCACTCGGCGGCGGCTCTTCCGCCGCCGCAGCTTCTAAGTCTGGCGACACCGGTGGTAAAAATTCCTCTGTTCATCCTTTCCTCTGTTTCTGTTACTTTCCCCCAAAAAGTTTAAAACTTTTATTGTTTCGATTGATGTTAATGGTGTTTCTTTTTTTTTTTAAATTGCATGATGATTTTAGTTCCTGGGAGAGTTCGAGTAGCTGTTAGATTAAGACCACGCAATGATGAAGAATTGATCGCTGATGCAGATTTTGCTGATTGTGTTGAGTTACAACCTGAGGTATAGTGATTGTATGTTCTTGAAATCTGGAGAGTCTCAAGGTTGTGACTTTTTGAAGTTTTTTGAAAAGTTGATGTGTCTTGATTCTTTTAGCTTAAGAGGTTAAAGCTCAGGAAAAACAACTGGGACACCGATACATTCGAGTTCGATGAAGTACTTACCGAGTATGCTTCGCAGAAGCGAGTTTATGAAGTTGTTGCTAAACCTGTTGTGGAGGTATGTGTAAATGTAGATGATGTGATCTTCTTTGATGTATGGTTTTTCGAAACTTTGAGATGATTATTTGTGTAGGGTGTTTTGGATGGTTACAACGGGACAATAATGGCATATGGTCAGACGGGTACTGGTAAGACATATACACTTGGGCAGCTCGGGGAAGAAGACGTAGCTGATCGTGGAATAATGGTTCGTGCCATGGAGGATATTTTAGCTGAAGTGTCGTTGGAGACGGATTCTATATCCGTCTCTTATTTGCAGGTGGTTATGTTTCTTGCTTTTTTGGTTCTTCTTTAAGTTCCTTGTTGGTTATTGGAAAGTTTTTCTTAAATGTCAACGTTTGCTGGATGCAACAAATGCAGCTTTATATGGAGACTGTACAAGACCTTCTTGATCCGGCTAACGATAACATTGCTATAGTTGAGGACCCGAAAAGTGGAGATGTTTCTCTTCCAGGGGCCACGTTGGTCGAAATTAGGGATCAACAAAGCTTTCTTGAGCTACTGCAACTTGGAGAAGCTCACCGGTTTGCTGCTAACACTAAATTGAACACAGAGTCTTCTCGTAGTCATGCTATTCTAATGGTAAAAGCTGTTGATCTTGATTTTGCTTGGAGAGTTGTTGGTAAAAAGCTTGCATATTCATCGTTCTTTTTTAAATTGCAGGTAAATGTCAGGCGTTCGTTGAAAACTAAAGATGGTTTGTCAAGTGAAAGTAGTGGAAACTCCCATACAACCAAATCTCTCAAGCCTCCTGTTATCCGTAAGGGAAAGCTAGTTGTGGTGGATCTTGCGGGGTCGGAACGTATCAATAAATCAGGTTGATATTCTCAGTAAATGGACATGAGGAGTACTTATTTATCATTCTCCACATCGACAATCATCAAGTTGAACTTCGAAATCGTAGTGAGCGGCTTTGCGTTAATACAGTTGATACTTATCATAGCTGGTGTTTGCTTTGTTTATATTATCAGGAAGTGAGGGACATACACTAGAGGAAGCCAAATCTATCAATCTCTCTCTTAGTGCACTAGGGAAATGCATCAATGCACTGGCCGAAAATAGTTCTCATGTCCCTTTCCGCGATTCAAAGCTAACTAGATTGCTTAGAGATTCATTTGGAGGTAAGTTAGTCTCTGCTTTTTGTGCTTGCTCATTTGTGTATCTTTTGATCCTTTCAAAATTTTATAATGTTTGGCTTGCTTGACATGTGGCATATGACCTCTACAGGCACTGCAAGGACCTCCTTAGTTATTACAATCGGTCCATCACCACGACATCGTGGGGAGACAACTAGCACTATAATGTTTGGGCAAAGGGTAGGGCCTATAGCTTTGGACTTTTGTGTTAGATTATAATGTTTAGTATAGATAATATAGCCAGAAAGTTATCGCGGTACTACTCTGTCGAAGCTCTCGTTTCTTATTTACTTATTTTGATGACTACATTTTCGGCTTTTGGTTTATTTATAGGCTATGAAAGTGGAAAATATGGTGAAGTTAAAGGAAGAATTTGATTACAAAAGCTTGTCTAAAAGGCTTGAGGTACAACTAGACAGTCTAATAGAGGAAAATGAAAGGCAACAGAAAGCATTTGTTGATGAAATCGAGAGAATAACCGTAGAGGCACATAACCAAATCTCCGAAGCTGAGAAGAGATATGCCAATGCACTAGAGGTTTGTTCTTTTTTGCAACCATTGTAATTAGACATAGCTGTTGAGACGGCTCTCTGATGTATGGATTTATTAAGTACGTCGTATCTCTGTGTAGGAAGAAAAGCTAAGGTATCAGAATGATTACATGGAATCGATAAAGAAGCTTGAGGAAAACTGGTCGAAGAATCAGAAAAAGATGGCTGCTGAAAGACTTTCACTTGGAGAGAAAAATGGCATGGACTTCATATCAAATGGACATGTAACGTGTCTCGTGTTGCATGATAAGTTTGTTTTACCTTGCAGTTATAGTCTAACTGAACCTAATGTATTATATTTTACAGAGATCGATAGCTCCAGCCGCAGAGGAAGTCTCTGAACTGAAAAAGTTGCTTCAGAAAGAAGCTCAGTCGAAGATGGCAGCTGAAGAGGAAGTGAATAGGCTGAAACTTCAAATCACTGAACTCAAGAAAGTCGAAGTATATATCCCGAACACCTTCCTTCCATTTTCAACTTAAAAGTTTTTAACGAGTTATAATTCCTTAACTGCTTAGGCATCGGGGAACTCCGAGATCATGAGACTCCACAAGATGCTGGAAAATGAGACGCAGCAGAAAGAAAAACTAGAAGGGGAAATAGCGACATTGCATACGCAGCTACTGGAAATGAGTCTTACCGCTGATGAGGTAAAGAATATAGTAATCTTCCAAACACAAACATGTTCTTTATGGATCTTTATGTTGTTTAGTTTTACCCATTCCTTCCTTATATGTATTTGGCAGACACGACGAAACCTTGAGCGACATGGTTCACAGAAAGCTTCGGGTGCTCTTGATTCCTTTATGTCTCAGTTAAGACTTCCTCAGATTCAAGATCATGGAAATGCCGAAAAACCTCCGGTAGCTAAACTATTTGAACAAGGTACTGTCACTTCACATCATCAGATGATATCATTGGCTCATTAAAGCAATAAAATATGATGCTTTGTACTAATTTTATTCGTGAAGTGGGATTGCAAAAGATCTTGTCGCTGCTTGAAGCTGAAGATGGCGATGTGCGTGTTCACGCTGTCAAAGTTGTTGCAAATCTAGCTGCCGAAGGTTTCTTTCTGCAACCTTTGGCTTCTTTTTTTCTTACCATTACGCCTCGGTATTTCATAATTTGTTGATTGTACAACCTCCATCAGAGGCAAATCAGCAGCAAATTGTGGAAGCTGGTGGTCTCACCTCCTTGCTGATGCTTTTGAGAAGTACAGAAGATGAGACTATTCATAGAGTTGCTGCGGGTGCGATCGCCAACCTTGCAATGAACGGTAAAAAACAAAATGTGGCTTTCTTGGCTTAATTTTCTTTGGTTTATCATTCCATGTTTTCGTCTTTTGGTTACCGGTACCGATTTATATTTACACATGTTTTCAGAAACCAACCAGGAGCTGATTATGGATCAAGGTGGTATCGGTTTATTGTCATCAACTTCGGCTAATGCTCAGGATCCTCAGACGCTTAGGATGATTGCTGGAGCAATAGCAAATCTATGTGGAAACGGTATTTTTCGCCTTCGTCTCTCTATTATAGTGAGAAAGAATCCGCAAGCTATCTATTGGTTAAACTCTGGAAACACATTGTACCGCACAGATAAATTGCAAAACAAACTACGATCAGAAGGCGGGATTGCAGCTTTGTTGGGAATGGTCAGATGTGGACATCCTGACGTTCTTGCACAAGTTGCTCGCGGAATTGCAAACTTTGCCAAATGCGAGTCAAGAGCTTCAACTCAAGGTAAAAAAATATTAACGCATAATTCTCTTTTGGCGAAAAACAAAACATATCATTTTCTTGATCTCTTCACATTTAGCAGGAACTAGAAGAGGTAAATCACTTTTGATAGAAGACGGAGCGCTCTCTTGGATTGTACAAAATGCGAAAACCGAAACTTCAGCCATTAGGCGACATATAGAATTAGCTCTCTGCCACTTAGCACAACACGGTAAGCGTGTGTGTTCTTGATCACCTAAAACCGTGGAATCGAGGGGCGTTTTAATGCAATTTTTTCGAGTTTTGCAGAAGGGAATGCGAAGGAGATGGTGAAAGAAGGAGCAATATGGGAGCTAGTGAGGATCTCAAGAGAATGTACGAGAGAAGACATAAGAAGTCTTGCTCATAGGACTCTTACTTCCAGTCCAACTTTTCTCACTGAACTTAGACGTCTTCGTGTTGATATCCGATAAGCCGGTTTAGCGTCTAACTTAACCGAACCGAATTGCGGAATAAAGAACAGTTTTAAAAAAAGACCGAGGTGATGAAGATTTGTTTGATTTTTCTTTTTAACTTCGGTTTAGGGTGGTTTGTGGTTTTCTTTGTGGCTTCGGTTTTCTTTTTTTTAGTTGAATTTGTATATTATTATTTGGTTGGTTTCGTTTGTGTACATAGACGTAATAGCTATTATTAAAAATAAATTATGTTTTGGAAAACCATAAATTTTTATATATGTACACAAATTTAATGATTATGAAATCTGAGTTGTGATGTTAACTTAAAATCTTTGAAATCATAGGCATATACCGTAAAGCATTTTCAAGATTTGACTATATAACTAAATATATGTATATATAAATGAAATCTCTATCATTTACAAAGAGAAAAAAAAATATTTGCCTCCATTTGCCCCTGTAAAGTTTTTCTAGTCGTTGGATTTATATAGTAATAGATGGAATATACTCTCAAATAATGTTTTTGAGATTAATAAAATTTGTATATATGTAAATATAATACACATTTTTTTTCTTTGATAAAGTAAATATGTATGTATATTTTAAAAAGTCGTATATTATAGAGGAAAGACAAATGTATTTAGGGGAATAAATAATTAGGTTGACAACAATAAAAAAAGTACAGAAACTATCAGCCTTTTGTCAACCATTAAAGTAATCAAAATTGTTGAATTTTTCTTATGTAAAATCAGTGAGCTAAATCAATTTTATAAATTAAATCTAATATCTCAAATCATATATTACTTATTATTAAATTGNATAGTTCTCAAATATACACCTCAAATATTAGGGTTTAGGGTTTAGGGTTTAAGATTTAGTGATTAGGGTTTAGCTATTAGGATTTAAAATTTAGGAATTATGGTTTAGGGTTTAGGGTTTAACGTTTAGGGTTTCTTTTAGTTTAGGGGTATAATGGTATTTTTCATTAAAAAGGGAGGTGTAAAAATAAAAAATTTTCAAGCAGGGGTATTTTTGAAAAACAGACAATATAAATGTGTATTTTTGTAAGTCTCCCTTTATAAATTAAATCTAATCTCTCAAATCATATATTACTTATTATTAAATTGTCTCTATTGAAAAACTACAACTTACTTTTAGTAGCCTTCATGAATTGAATTGATTAAGGTTATGTCCGTTTTTTGCATCTGAATGTTGTATCTAAAAGCTGCAACTAGATGTTGTTCGTTTATGCATCTGGATTTTGCTTCTGGATGCAGTATCTAAACGCACTTTTGTTCGTCTTTGCATCAATAGCATTTAAAATGAAAATTATCAAAAAGCGCATTTTTTTGTTCTAATACATTTTAAACAATTTAAAATCATATAAAATTGTAAAATAATAGTTATCAAAATAATATTTGATGGTTTTTGCGGGTTTAATGATTTTTACGGGTTTACGGTATTTTGTGGTTTTTAGGATTTTGACGGTTTTGTTGGTTTTTTGCACTTTTACGGTTCTTACGGTTAGTTGGTTTTGGGTCGAAAATTCAAGACTTAAGAAAAAAATTCTATTTTAAGGGATTTTTTTAATAAAATCTTTTTAGATCTGTCAACATTTTTCTATAAGAATGTAAATATTATATAAGAATGAAAGAGGTTTTCCTAAATTGCTAACCTACTAACCTACTAAGCGAACAATTTATGTTAACGTTTTTCGTTATGCTGATTTTATCGACTTGAGGTTAAAACATTCACTTTGGAATAGGTCTAATAACGTATGAACATTTTAGTGTGCATCAACGGACAATAATCAATAAAGTCAAACTTCGAGAGTGTAGTTCGAAACTTTCAACAATTTGGACGGCTGAGATCTTGTTTTAGAAAAGATCTTCAGATCCGCGAAGTTCTCCTAAAACGGTGGAGATTGTCGACATTTAAATACTTGAAGAGTAGTCGACATTGCCTCAATCCACGATATAGTGGCCTAATCAATTACAACTATAACTTTGACAAAAAAAAATACAATTACATCAACCACATTCCATCAAAGTGGATAAACTATCTTAAGCTTATAAAAAATATATATATTAGTGACTAAAATAGTATGAAAACATGTTTTTGTCACGTCCCGAGGAACAACATGCCTCTTAAGAGTAATGGTGAGATATTTTATAAATTTTTATATAACTTGATCCTCCCGACTATATCCAACAATGATTTATTAGTGCTTAAATATATAGTATACTAATTTATACAGAGGTCGTGCAGCGAATATCTTCCGGATATTGGAATTTAAAAGTTTATGTAATCTACAAAATATTAATGATAAAGATTAATGAATAAGCAAAATTAGCTTATGGACATGGTAAAGCTGTCATGCCAAGAAAAAAAAAAAACATAATCTTAGAACCGCAAGCTGACAAACAGATCGCACCTTGATCATAAGTATCATAAGAGATAAACAAAATTGATGTGAGATTGATGCACATAATAAAATCATGCACTAAGATATTTGCGATGCTAAGAGGTATATATAGTTGAAACACACTTATATTTACACTACGAACTAAGTGTTTATCCAATAATACAAAAACCATCGAATTAGCGAAAAGTTGAGAGGAGTTGACTCGTATTTACACTAGCTACTAGTGATGCATTATGTAACTAACCCTAGTCAACTGATTGTACAAGGGACACAATCATTTTTATCAAAAAACCAAATTCAATTAGTATATATAGTTAATAACATCCGATAACATTATTATGGCCGATGAAATTGTGGATTCACCCTCAAATATCCCAAAAATCCATAGCCACATAAGTTTGACATGTCCAAGACGTAAGACAGGGTATAATGGAGATATCTTCAAGAACTTCTTCAATTTTTAGGCTTCCATCCCCAATGGATCGAGTGGGTTATGTATTGTGTGACTTCAGTTACATACTCAGTGCTGATCAACGATAGCCCACATGGCTTAATAAAGTCTCAAAGAGGGTTGAGACAAAATGACCCTCTGTCATCCTTTCTCTTTGTTCAGTGTACAGAAGGCTTGGTTAACATGCTAAACAGAAGGCAAAGGAATGAAGGAGTTGAAGGAGTTAAATTTGATGAACAAGGCCATGCTATAAACTATTCTCTTTGCAGATGATAGCCTATTTGTGTGCCAAGCATCAGAGAGTCAGGTCAAGAATTTGAATGAGACAATAAGACTTTATAGGGAGGCAACTGGACAGGTGATAAACTTGGGGAAATCTTCTGTAACCTTTGGAAAGAACTTACCAGAGGAAATCAAATCCTCCATCAAAGAGATCACGGGCATCCGTAATGAAGGTGGGACAGGAACATACTTGGGTTTACCTGAGTGTTTTAGCAATTCAAAAACAGAGATGTTGGCTTATATCCATGAAAAGCTTAAATCAAGGATATCATGTTGGTTTGCAAAAAAGCTATTTCGAGGAGGGAAAGAGGTTTTATTAAAAGCAGTAGGAATGGCGCTTCTAGTCTATGCAATTTCATGTTTTCTGTTACCTAAAGCCACTATCCAAGCTCTCATATTAGTCATGTCCCAGTTTTGGTGGAATTCCACTGAAGACAAAAGGAAAATTCATTGGATAAGCTTAGAGAAGATTTGTTTACCCAAAGACCATTGAGGTTTAAGATTCAGGGATTTGGAGTGTTTCAACAGAGCTTTACTAGCCAAACAAACTTGGAACATTCTCCACAACAAAGATAACTTGTGTGTCAAGTTTCTCAAAAGCAGATATTTTCTAAATCAAGGCTTTCTTTCTGCCAGCACAGGTGATAGACCATCCTTCATTTGGAGAAGCATAATTGCAGGTACAAATCTTCTAAGGCAGGGTTTAAGAAGTATGGTAGGTAATGGAGAATCTTTAAAAGTCTGGTTATCTCCTTGGTTGTTTGATGAGAATGGTACAAACTTGCCACAAAGAATGAGAGCTCCCTTGATGAAACCCATCATAATTGACTTGGAACTTACAGTGAACCAACTCTTGAATCCTGAAACCAAAACTTGGGACCCTGGTATTTTAGATGACCTTTTCTTTCCGGAAGATAGGGAGCTTATTTTGAAGATGAAACCAGTTATGGAGAAGGAAGATTATCAAATCTGGGTCCATGAGAGATCATGTCAGTATTCAGTGAAAACATGGTACTAGTTGGCTTACTCCCTGTCCCATAGAGAGCTTATTGATCAAGCCAAGTCTAGGCCTTCAACCTTGGATTTGAAAAAAGAAATGTGGAAAGTTCGTACTTGTCCCAAGATCCAAAACTTCTTGTGGAAAGTTATAAATGGACCTATCCATGTAGCTAATTGTCTTAAAAAAAGAGGTCTAAAGGTTGAAGATGTCATGTTCATATGTCACTTGGCCAGACAAGTACGGGCGATGTCAGGTTTCCCTTGGCCCCTAGAAGGTTTCAGCCATTCATATGTACACAACATTCACTACCTCCTACAAAGTAAAAATATTCATTATGTCCCAATGGAATCCAAAAGGTGTTTCCGCTGGTTTATATGGTATCTATGGAAGAATCGAAATTCTCTTGTGATAGAAGGGAAGAGCTTCAACACCCTGGAAACGATTCAAAAATCTAAGGAAGAAGCTGGCATGTGGTTTTTGGCCAAGACTGAAGTGGTCTCCCCTTGTGGCTCCTTGGATAAAATGTAATGTAGGTTTTGCTTGGTCAAAAAGGAAGAAATTGTGAGGAGCTGCCTGGGTTCTAAGAGATGAGAAATGTGAAGTTCTAATACATAGTAGAAGAGTTTACCCAAACTTTTCCTCAAAGAAAGAAGCACAAGTGTCAAGTCTCAAATGAGCATTGGAAAGCATGCATAGCCTTCAAATGAACAACATTATATTTGCATTCTCAGGTTCTGATCTGGTAAGTGCAATGAACAAACCTCATTCTTGGAGGGCCTTATGTTCTCAAGTTGCATATTTGAAAGAGGCAACATCCTAATTAGAGAATTGGGAATTAATATTGGAAACAAGAAAAAAGGAATAGAGGAGCAACTCTCATTGCAAATAATGTGGTTAAAGATGAGAGAATGCAGTCTTACGTTCAATCAGGTGAACCAAGCTGGTTGCACCATTTGTTTGTCTCAGAGAGAGTTTCTCCTCTATAACATGTTTTTTCTTTTGTTGTTAAAGGTTTAGTAGGGTATTGAGAGGTTTGTTTGATTAACTCTCTCCTCTTGTATTGGACCTATATTTTTGAGTAAATATCATTAGATGATCAGGAAAAAAAAAAAAAAACCATGTACATCCATCCTCACGTTTAGCATCTACTAAAGGTGTATACTTTTTGATCAAACATTGAGGGAAAACATATTCAAATTTGGCGCCAAAAAACACTAACCAGTCAAAAAGCAACCACCAAACTTTGTCTCGACAAAGGCATTCTTTTTTTTTCTTTGGTTTCCATGCTTTGTCAATTACGAAATTACCCTACAAAGATTAGGTTGGGTTAGGTTGCACTTATTTTTATAATCAAAGCTTTAATGTCCTTACTATAAAAAGAATTTTGAATACCAGAGAACAATCTATTACATTCTGTCTTTTGTGTAAAAAGGAAAAAAGATAACCTAATCCCATAGCTAAAATAAAATAATATTATATTTGATGATTAATAAAAGTTAAAAGGAAAATATTTATTAACATCATCATCAAAATATATTTACTTTATTCTATTCCTATAAGACCATTTACAATGAGAACCATTGTACATAGTCTAATATAGAAAAAACTATTTTAATTCCATATTTGTGGATCTAAATATATTTTTAGTATTTTATTTGGGCGATACAGAGCATGGCGGTTCATCTGAAGGTTCAAGAGTTTGGCGCTGACTGTATGGATGTGATTAGTATGGTTGCAAACCCTAATGATTGACCAGAGTTTGCGACAAAGCTCTAAGAGTTTGAAAGAGAAAGGACTGCTTTTCCGTTTTTTAAGTTATCTTTTATTCCACAAGCGTCAAATTCCAAAACGGACTTTTTAGCTCGGTTGGCTAGGTTGCAGGTTTCTATTTTTTCGTTTGTTGATTGTTCTATTTCGGTGTGACTAGTTGCACCACCTCAAGTTTGAGTAATAGAAGAGCATTTTTGTGTCAAATTATATATATATACACTTTTAGTAAAATTATAACGCTAATTTGAAGATAATTTCTTAAATCACAATACTTGCAACCAATCGAAATTTGAACACACATATTTTTTTAAAAAAAGTTAAGTGTTATAAAGGGGTACCTAATAATACTACATAAATCTAGAAACTTTACGAATAAAAAATGTGAATCGGTTCCTACCGATAACGAGAATGTATGAGCTATCTTGCAACGTCAGCGACATTCTCTATCGGATTTTTCTGTCCATTCAACATTTCATTCCTACGAGTTCCTCAAAGGCTGTTTTTATTTTTGTTTCTTTGCACCACAACTTTTATTTTTCTCAAATTATTCTCGAAGAAAGTCGCATAAAATATTATTAAAAAAATACTAACTTTCTTTCGGGTACCGACCGATGCTGACCCGACCCAAATCTTAGTGGACCCGTTTCTTTTGGTTGATTCTATCATTCTAATGCTAATTCCATTTGGCATTATCTTTTATGATTTGGTGACGTGGCTCCCACCGGCTACCGATTACCGACCGTTTCCGTTTCCGGCGGAGAATCGTTCGCGTTTTCCCGCTAAATACCGACGTGGAAAGAGTGAACACAGACGAGAAAAGTTGTTAAAAAATATTTAAAAGAGCCAAAATATTTTCTTTTGAAAGCACGGAAAAGGCAACATTTTTTAATTAATTTTTGGCGCATTGTTTTTATGTTTCCTACTAAAGTTAATCTAAGATTGGAATTTGGACGAGTATCTATTCGGTTTTGAATCGGTTCTGTTTACATATCTAATAGTTTAGTTCTAAGATGTTAGATTCATTCGAATATCATTTTTTTGGTTTCGAATTTAGTTCGGTTCTTTCCGGATCAGGTTCTTTTCAATAATTGTATAAAGAATTGTGATGTATCCTAAAAATTTTTTGGAGTTAGTTACGATTAAAAAATTTTGGATACAAAAATATAGAAAGAATTAAAAATTACACTAAAATGTCTTTAAAATATCTGAAACATCCCAAAAATATATGAAATTATGCTAAGAGCATCTCCATTGGGGTTATTTTCCCAAGTTTCTCAACCAAAAATATTAATAAAAAAAATAAAAGTAAGAGAGAGGTCTCTCAACAAGAAACTTGAGTTTCTTCTTTAAGAAACTCAAGTTTCT
>OVAN01000551.1:33879-56358 GCA_900406275.1 Anastatica hierochuntica
CTTTGTTTGAGAAACTTTGTTTGAGAAACTCATTGATAAAGATGCTCTAAGCATCTCAAGTACTCAAAAATATGTAAATTATCTGAAATTATCAGAAGTATCCCAAAACAAACTTATTCAAATTTGTAATTTTAGAGATTTAGTTTTAAATATTTCAGATACTCATTCAAGTTTCGGTTCGTCATATTCAGGTCCAGTTATTCATATACAAAGATTTTATGTATTTACGATTCAGATACTATGTCGGTTCTGTTGGAAGAGGGATTCACACCCTCCGATCGAGTCTCGGTCCATCAGAATAAGGTCAGAAATGAATGAAACCCAAAAGAGAGGAAGGCCCATCTAAGTTTCGAAGCCCACCTGCGAGGAGAAGTGCATAAGTAAGATCCCGCCTCGAAGGAAAGAAAGCCTCGTCAAGCAAGACAAATGAGACATCATTACATCATTCTCTGAAGATAAGAACAGGACACACGACGCCGATTACAAGGAATGAGACGAAGAATACGGTAGAGATGTACGGAAAAGCATGTCAAGGGCTCTTGACCCTCCCGCAGGCGGCAGGAACCCATACCCAACCAACTGGACTTCTCGACAAACGTGTACGCAGGCGGCAGACCTGCTTGGTTGCAGATAAAGCAAATCATGCATAGTACAAAAGAACAAGAGGCAAATTGGGAAAAGACCAGATAGAAATTGGCGAGAAGCAATGACGTGAAAGGAGAGGAAACGCCTATAAAAGGAGAAGACCCATAACGTAGAAGAGGATCCGATTATAGCTTTTAAAATACTCATCTTGTAATAACCGGTCTCGCTATCCACGAAACCACCTTTGTTTTCTTTCAATACAAGATTTTTTTATCACAAATTCTCTAAGTCTTCTACTGCAGTTTGGTTCGATAACCAACCGGTTCCAGTTTATTTTCTTTTTTTTTGGGCTCGGATTCGGCTTAGTTATTCGATTTCCGATATTTTGCTCACTCTGAAATTAAACAGAATAGTCGGCTTGGAGTTATAGCTGTACTTCTAATCAGATTTTAATACTGACGAGATGGTCATTAACGAATTAAATGCGCTAATAATTGTAGCAGAAGGATTATCTTTGTCCGTTAAGTTTGACGATTAGTTTAATAGCTTCGGTTCTGCACCGCACGACGCACGTCCAAGGATGTATGAAACTCAAATATCAACAGACACTAACCACGTGGCGATATCTATACCGTCTATGACTCCTAGATCGTTAGGACATGTAAGTGCACGTGACAAAGGTTCTTGTCTTCTGGAGAAAGTGGCCCATACGTGGGGCATATTCGTATTTAATGCGAATGATCTCTTTAGATCCTTATGTGATACACTTTTGTTTCTTTTCAAAATTATTGTATTACTTTGCTTTATACTCTTCATCTAAATAATCCACATAGTAATATAAAGAATCCTCTTATGTAGCCTCTTTATATAATTTTTTGGGTAAAATCTTTATAAAATCTTGTTATTATTATTATAACAAAGTTAGGATAAATCGCGCTTATGGACGATCATAAAATTTTCACAATAAAGTTGATTTGTGATATTTCCATCTAAGGAATGTTTATTTATTCATTATTATTACAACAATAATAACTAATTAAATTCGGTAAATAAGGTAAATTAGTAGGCGGATAAAATCACCTCATCGCCGTGAGTGTCACGCGCGAATTTACTCTTTTGTTTCGCTATGTATGAACCAATTAAATGTTAACATGACTAATCTTCAGATACGGAAAGACATTTATGCCCCTCACGACACGCTTTACAGTGACACACTCTTTCTCGTGCCAGCTGTGAGTGGGTCCCTGTTAGATCTTTCTCCTCTTGAAAGTGCGCCTCTCGATTCGGAGATTCACATGTTACGAAAAGACATAAATACCCTTGAAAAGCGCGTAGCCGTCACGTGCTTCTACAGGGTGGGTGAAAAAAGAAACGAAAAAAAATTCTCATCTTAGCTGCGAAGCGAGTATCATTTTAGACGTGGGACCTTTTGGATCATGACACGTGGCCTACCCTGGCCGTTGGATCGATAATTGTCGGGGAGGGATCATAGTAGAGTGGGAAGCACGCAAAGGAAAGGAACAGGTGGGCATCCTAGCTGGACAGTTGAACTACCAGAGTCAAGGATCTGTTGACACGTGGATTTTTGGCTTAGGTGTGTTTTATTAGTTTCCTTTATGATGGGGATCTCTAACATAATTTTCTCGAGTATTAAATTAGCTAATTTAAAACATTTCTTGGAGATTTAGGTTTAAGCCATGAATGTTTTTGAAATTGTTATGTAGTTTTTAGATTGCAGGTTTTAGTTTTTAGGGGATGCATTGAAATGAGCATTTGATGGAATTTGATTTTTAATGATTTTTAGAAGATTTTGATAAATTTGGAAGTAATTTTGATTTTTTAGAAGTTCTATGTAGTTTCGCTTAAAATCATGTGATTTGATTCTTTGTATTTTTAATAAAGAAATTCCACTAAAATACCTAAAATCATTTGAAATTCATTATTTAAAATATTTTCAATAACAGTGAATTTGAATATACATTTTAAAATCATCATTTAAATAAGAGTAAATTTTATAAGATTTTTTAAAATTCTTATTTCAATAATATGAGATTTCGGATTTTAATACAAATAACTCAAAATCACTGTTTGAATACTCCCCTCTAGTTTTTGGGTTGCTGGATTTTGTAAAAAAAAGAAAGTAAACAAGTGAAAAATAAAAAGATACAAATTTACTGTAAACACTAAAAGTGGGTTTTTAAATATAGAAGAAAAAATTGGCAAAATCTATGAAAATTTAGATTTCTAATTTTGTAGATCTTGAATGGATGATAAACTGATTTTGCAAAATCTAAAACCAAACATTGGATCAGCTAATCAAGGTCTTAATTTCAATCATATGATGACAAATAAAGGGAAGTATATAGTTGAAGGAAAAACTAAATAAAAAGAGAATCATTTAAACTTAAGGAAGAGGTATAAAATGTATAAGTGATAAACATTACCATAAATAAAAAGATTCTGATATACGAAGAATATTTATTTTAATAAGGGTTTTAGTTAAATCAAATGGAATAACTTCTTCTTGGGTTTAAACTTTAAAATAATAAAAAGATGTTTATAAAACATTTTAATACTAAAATAAATATTAAAGAAAAATAGAAACATTATAGAAGTCTCACTCAAAAAGACTTTTTAGCATTAGTAAACATGGGGTGCTCCTCCATGTGACTTTTGCATAGAAAAATTTAACAAGTTAATTAAATAATTATTATTATAACTATATATATAAGGAGTCTAGTGTATGGAAGGATTATGTGAAAGCATGCTTTGAGTTTGAATCATCTAGAGAGAGAAGTACTAAGAGAAAAAAAAGAGGTAACAGTCTCTTCGGGTTCAAAACGGCACCGTGTTGTATGTGTTTTGTTGAGCGTCTTTGGTAGAAGAAGGAGGAGAAGAAGAAATTTTTGGGAGTCTTGAAAAGAAGCAGAGGTTAAAACGACGACGACGACGGCGTTTAGTAGCAGAGAGATATGGCGATGAAAGGTTATTTAGATGAGTATGAAAAGCTTGTCATTAGGATGAACACTCCAAGGTTTGTTTTTTTTTTCTTTCTTTCTTTCTTTTTTTTTTGCAATTTTTTTTGAATTTTCTTTAAGAATATAACAAATCTTATAAATTTCAAAAACCCAGAAATGGTTTTCCTTTTTCTGGATTTTATTTTCCGGGTTTTCATATCCGGGAAATAATATTTAAATATAAGATCAGTTTCAAGTTTTCAAAATTAAAAATTTTAATTTCATCTGAATAATAAATAGGTAAATTAAAATTCTAAACTTTGCTTAGAAGAGTTTAGACAAGTGAAACTTTTTTGAGGACTTACTTTGATTGATAGTTTTAATTACTTGAGATAATAAATTTCATTTTGACGCAAAAGAGAAAAATCTAAACGATTTTGTACATAATTACAGAGTTGTTATCGATAATGGTGTTTGTTCTTCGGCAACAATCGTCAAGGTTAGCATTTTTAAAATTTTAATTGATTTTGATATTCAAAACTAAACTTACAATAAGAAAATCAAAAGATTTAAAAATTTTAAATAACAGTTCTGTCTTTTCAGGTCGATAGTGCAAGAAGACATGGTATATTGTTAGAAGCCGTACAAATTCTCACTGATTTAAATCTCTCCATTAAGAAAGCTTACATTTCTTCTGATGGAAGATGGAACATGGATGGTAAATAAATATTAACAATTTCTAAATCATATTATTAACTTTCTTAATTCCAATATATCATATTTTCCTAATTTTCTTTTAATTTACTGCAGTTTTTCATGTGACTGACTTAAACGGAAACAAACTTAATGATCAAAGTGTCTTAAAATACATTGAAAAGGTAATTTTATTTGATTAAACAATGTCTTAATTCCAAAAAATATAAACTTCATTTATTTATGTATTTATTGTGATTTTTTACAGTCAATTGAGACGGTTTACTATGGAGAAAACATTGAAGTAAACGGTTTAACGGCTTTAGAGTTAACCGGAACAGACCGAATCGGTTTACTATCCGAGATGTTTGCGGTTCTCTCTGATCTCAACTGCGATGTAGTTGAGGCTAAGTTATGGACACATAACGGTAGAATTGCTTCAATGATTTATCTCAAAGATCGTAACTCAGGATCTCCGATTCTTGATTGCAAGCGAATATCGAAGATCGAGGCGCGGTTAAAGAACGTTTTAAACGGTGATAACGACGTTAAATCCTCTGCAAGGACTTGTGTTTCAATGGATGTAATGATGCACATGGAACGTAGACTTCATCAGCTTATGTTTGAAGACAGAGACTACGAGAGGAGATTGAAGAAACATGAGAGATCTCCAATGGTGGTTGTCACGGTTCAGAATTGGGCTGAGAGAAGTTACTCTGTTGTTAATGTTCATTGTAGGGACCGGACTAAGCTTTTATTCGATCTGGTTTGTACGTTAACCGATATGGAATATGTCGTGTTCCACGCTACTATCAACACGGCTGCAGACCAAGCTCACTTGGTATGTTTCTTGAACTGATCTTTCGAATTTGCATTGGATTAAAGGTGTTAGTGCGATTTTGAGCTTAAAGATCTTTCCTTTTTTTGTGTTAAATTCTTTAGGAATTCTATATTCGACATAAAGATGGATCGCCGATAAGTTCAGAAGCAGAGAGACAAAGAGTGATTCAATGCTTAGAAGCTGCAGTCGAAAGAAGAGCTTCTGTGGTACAACACTACCATGAAATTATCATTTCTTTTGATTGTGTAGTCGAAATACTTAACCTTTCTTTTATGTTTTCGTGTGTTTAGGGTGTGAGATTAGAGCTTAAACATCCGGACAAACAAGGTTTACTAGCAGAAGTAACGCGGACGTTCAGAGAAAACGGTTTGAATGTTACAAGAACAGAGATATCAACGAGCAGCGACATGGCTACAAACATATTCTATGTAACTGATGCAAATGGAGATGAAGCAGATCCAAAACTGATTGAATCGGTTAGGGAGAAAATCGGCTTGGAGTCGTTAAGAGTGAAGGAAATGCCATCATTGAATCATAAGAAGGGAAGTGAAGAAGAGCAGCAACAAACTAAAGCAGTGCTGGTTTCACTTGGGAGTTTGGTTTGGAGAAATTTATTCAACTTTGGTTTAATTAAATCATGTTCTTAAATCTTTCAAATATTGCGCTAATCTAGCCACCGGTTTGATGGATTTCATCCTTTTGATAGGCACGCGGACTTTTGGGAAAGAAGTCCGCGTGCCTTAGAAAAGATAGAAATTTTATCAGCGTGGTTTCGTAAATTTTATTTTAAGTTAGTCAATAAATTGGTTTAAGTTTTTTTGTAAATATACAAAAAGAGAAAAGGGCTGATTGATATTCATACTTTGCTTATTTTTTGCTTATTCTAGTGTTTTAGATTTAGAACATGTACAAAGTTTCTAAGATTAATATTTTTTTATGTTTGTGATCACTTGTACTTAATGTTTGTTTTATTGTTACTTGAATTGATTTTAGATAAATGTTAGTTTTTCTCGGACGTTAATTTTGTAGGGCCGGATTGGTTTAGTTTCGATGCAAACCTTTCTCCACCGGCCTAACTAATATTTGGTGTTTATGAGAGAAAAAAAAGAAGATAAATGTTAAATGATTGTTTTAGAATTAAATTAAGTAAAATTTTAAATTTATTCGCAAAAGCTTGAAACATTTTATAAGATGAAGTGTTATTGTCTTGTCATGTTTTTTCGTTAGAATATCGGTAGTTGAATGCTAATGGAAAGTGATATGATATTAGTAGTCGACTTGAATTGTAGTAGTGTATAAAGGTTAGGTCCAATTATTTAAATTTTGGAAAAAAATTTATGTGGCTATGGATTTTTAACACGTTTTCCACTTATTTTGTGTCGAAACTCGAAAGACATTTTAGGAAAAAAATCTTCTTACCAATGGACTATATGTTGTATGATTATGAACGTTATATACGCTTCAAAGCACTTCCAAGTTTAAAATCACTGAAAATATAATCACTTACAATAATCACCCAAAATTATCAAAAACATGTCGTAGGTTTAGAATTTGTAATATTGAAAATTTCCATCATAATTTTCCAACAAGAAAAAGGACAATAAAGGTAGGTAGCCCATAAAGATTTTGGTGGTGGAGTAATTGGAAAATAATACACTTGGTCTCTCTTTTTCTTATCCACGTTGCTCAATTTTCTTATTTAATTTTGTTGGAAATTTATTCAAAAGAGTTGGTGATATAGGAAGAGTAAATATACATTTATGTCATGGTTCTAATTCAATATCTTTAAAAAATCAAATGTCTATTTCTAATCGAGTAAATAATATTATTCTTTTGGAAATGTATTATGAAATCCAAGCCAGTGATATATTTGATGTCATTCTCATGGATTAGGTCTTAGTTGTTAATTAGTTTATGTATCAAATTTACCGACAGCTCTTTATGCTATTACCTCGACTATTTCTTTTATAATAATAAAATATGGACTTAAGATTTTTATTAAATTGTATGTTTTGTGTAGTAGTCTCCACTTATACATAATTTCTATAAATATCCCAAAATTATCATTTTTTTTCTACAAATTTTCTTTTGACAAAAAGATAGGTGTAGTTGCCATTAGTTTTTTTCCGATCGGTGTTATTTATTGAATTTCGAAACCAGTTACAAAGTTTTAAGGCAAAAGGGTAATGCTAACAACCGATGGATTTAAAGATGTCCCCGAAACAAACAAACACAAAATTAGAACAATTAAACATCACAAAACAAAAAGGAAAAAAAGTTTGGGAAAGAACAAATTGAATTTTCAAAATGAATATGAAACTAGGAGGAGAGCGAAATTGATTAGATGAGTAGTGCAGTTGAGCTTCACAAACTGCGATTATTAGGGAGGAGAGCACATCTCGCTCAACCCATAAACCACGTAGACCGCAAGGACGACTAAAGCACGAAACACCAGAACAATAACTATTCAACCCTGAAGCCACTTCCTACTAGTTACCAGACTACTACCCAATAAACTGAAACCACTAACGACAATATTAAATAAACTGAAACCTCTATGAAACTTAAAAACAGAGCAGAGAAACCCGAAAGGAGGCATGACTAAACACTACGAGCCACCCAACAAATAACCCCAGAGATGAGTTCCCTCCGGAACCACAGAAACCGAAGATGGCAAGCTTTCACCGGGAGCTCTTCATTCAGTCCAAAGGAGACCGTAAACTGTCTAAATTCTCAGAGAGACCCAATCGACCAGTCCAAAAGCGATTCCTGACCAAACTCTAACTCCTCCAGCGAGACCGAAAACTTGAAGAACTAAGGCAGGATTGTCCTATGAACACCGCCCCCTTACTCCGCAGCTTTTCAACCATCAACTCTTTTAAAATCAAGGGATTAAACTCTAGAATCACAAGACTTATATGCGACAACCAATAGATATAACCGAGAAACAAACAAAAAGAAAACCGAAAAAGACCACAAACCGGCAGCGGCTCAAAGGGAAAAGCCGGCTGTCGGTTTCAACTTCCAAGCTTTAGGATTTCGCCAAACAGAGGGATGCCGCTAGAGAGAGGTGTGTTGCCATTTAATGTCAAAGATCACAGAGGTTAACTTACAAATAAATATTTTTAAAAATTGCTAGTCACAAGACAATGTAATGTTTCTATGCGTTACATACCATCTACCATCCTCAATGTTCAATTGAAAACAATACACCATAGTGAAAAAAGTGATTATATTTACTATTTAGGCAATTAATATAAGTTAAGAGGACAGATAATTATGAGAAAAAAAATTCACATTATTGTTTATAATCAAAACTATAATGCTCGGTTCTGTTTTTTTTTTTTTTGGCTTCGTTTCTAACTTCTTGGTCTTAAAGTTTATAGCTTGAAGAATGGAATTTACTAAAAAAAAGCTAACATCAGAAATGCCATTGGTGTGATTAGAAACATATTAACCGAGACCTGCGGTTTCATCTTGGCGAGGAGCATCCTCTTTGATGCGTGGCGGTCTGACAATCTTATCGATAAGTCCATACTCAATAGCTTCTTCTGCATTGAACCTTTTCACTCGGCTCAAGTCTTTGAAGATCTTTATCATCATCATCATATGTAGTCAGAATTTAAAATGGCTTATCACTAACAGTAAATTAGTAAATATTTGATTTGATCATTATGTATACAAAACTAACCGTTTCCGCAGGCTGTCCAGTATTCTTGGCTAGTTCATTGAAGAGATAATCTCTTATCCTCGAAAGCTCTTTTGCTTCATTTTGTATATCATCAGCCTAACACAAGTTTCTTCTTTAAAGCTCGACCATTAAAATAAAAGAATCGGATGAAGATTTTAGTAGAACAAAAACCGGAAATGTGGCTTATTTACCTGTCCACGAGCTGCACCCGCTGGTGATTGAAGGGCAATTCTCGACAATGGCATCGCAAACCGCTGACCCTATACACACCAGAAGAAAACAATAGTAAACTTCAAATGTCCTCATCGCCTAGCACATATATTTAATTTGATTCCCAAGCGCATATATAGCCATTTATATTATAGATGGTTCAACAAATGTTGAAAGTCATTACCTTTTCTCCAGCAGCGAGAAGAAAACCAGCAAGGTTATAGGCAAGCCCAACGCAATGTGTCCCAACCGGACTTTTCAGGCTCTTCATCGTATCGTAGATGGCTAGACTTGGAGTAAGCTACAAAGATACAAACTATTTTCTATCACAGATGGCTATACTTGGAGTTAATTTCAATAATTTAGAGAAGTGTAAGCGATGAAAAAAAAATGTAAAAGAATGAAAGAGAAACTTACATCCCCGCCTGGTCCATTTAGGTACATATAAATCCTTCTCGAGTCATCAAGAGTATCGAGGTACAACATGGTTGCTAATATTTGGTTGCTAAATTCTTCATCGATGTTTTGTCCAATGAAGATCACACGCTCTCGATACTGCAACAAAAGATTCTTTTTCTTCTCAATAACCATATAAAACATATACGCAAGATTAAGTACAAGTCGAAAATACGTACAAGGGCATTCCATATATCAACCCATTGCCAAGTGCCTTCTTCTCGGTTTCTGTAAGGCACTCTCGGTGTTCCTATAGGCATCATCTTTACCCGTGACCTACTCGCTTTCCCAGTCCTACAAAACACATAAACCACACTGAGCTAACGAGTACATCACATTCGAAGGCAATGACCGTTCTCTCACGCGTTCTAACCATTACTTCATTTTCGAAACTATATCTCTTTAGCTCAATTCTCACCATTTCATCATTCATTACAGAAACTTCCATAACTAATCAACCATACATACATGTAATAATTCCCCCAAAGCGAGCAGCAGAAACCCTAAACTTAAAGCAAAATTGAAGAAGATGAACCTCAAAGTCAAAGCAAAACCCAAGTCTTGAATGAAATCAAATTACCCAGATTGTAGACTCTTATGAATTCTCCCATAAAACTCCTTATTCAAATTCTGATACCCTCTTGTCAAAAAGCCTGAACAAAGCAAAGCATAATCACTTCCCATCGCATCACATTACACAGAACAATTCGAATGCAAAAATCGAAACTTTCGAACAGATTAAGAACATAAAAGGAACAAACTTTGAGATTGAGGCTTTAACCCTGAATAAAGCTTGATGCTACATCTGCAAAAATCATAAGAAAAAAAAAACAAACAATCAGATTCAAGTATGAGAGTATACATAATAATCATAGAAAAGTTTGTAAATTTAGACAATCGAAGATAACCTGGGACTCAGAGAAGTCTGGTGAAATGTTGTATTAAGAGAAACAGCCATGCTCGTCGAGCTTGTTATAGCCCAAACACTGAATCTTTTATCTTTTTTTTTTATTAGCTTTAAGAAAGGGGAAAAGAAAAAAAAATTGAAGAAGACGAAGAAGATGAGTTTTGGATATCAACTATATCGGTTTAGCTTTAACCGATTGGTTTACAGATGCAACTATATCGGTTTAGCTTGAATTGTTCATGTTCACTATGAACTGTGCCATTCGGAATATCAATCATCATGACTTCAAATTGTGTGTTCTTTGTTTCATTTCGATTTTCTTTTATAAACAACATGAAACTGTACCAGGAGATGAACACTCCTTTGATTGCATTAACCATTTTTACTTTCTCTTCTCTGAAAGAAGGCAAGAAAACGAATAGTTTGACTCAAGTTCACAAGTCAAAAGGGTCACTCTGTTTTTCTTAAAAAATCAAACCTTTTCATAAATCACAGAACTTTGATTCAGTTTAAGATTGCTTTTTACCAAAAGAATGATCAAGATATGATAATCAGTTAACAATGTTTCTAAGAAAGTAAGAAAAATTTTTTGCACAAATCTTTCTGCCACTAATCTTACAAGCATCAAAAAACCTTTTAACAAAAGCAAAACAGTTTTCCTTGTCTTTTTCTTCATGTTCGCTGAAGCACGGCGCTGTATCTTTAAGCGCGGTGTGAAAATCAGAAGAAGAACCTGACGAAGATGGACCGTGTTTCATCAGTCAGTCTTGGTAATCATCCAGCGCGGAATAGATCATCCTACAAAAGAGTTTGCAGTCAGAAAGTGTTTTTAGCTTGTCTTGAATCTATTATAAATGACTAAGTTTTAAACAAAGATCTTTTCTTTTTTCTCTTACCAGAAGATAGTGAGAAAGAGGTTTAGGATTATGTACGCAAGCTTGAACAGACGTTTCTTCTTTTCCCAGTTCAGTAAATTGAAGATCTCGGTGACATCTACTAAGTGTTGTCGTTTCGAGTAACTGGACAATTGAGAAACCAAATTGGATATCAACATTTGATTTGATCGGAGCAAAAAGATTGAGATTGAGTTGTAAGAAACAGACTTACAGTTGGAAGTTGTAGTATAGGTAAGGGAGACTTAAGAGTGTCATGAACCAATGCCCTGTTACGAGGTAGAATACGCATAATACTCCTTGAACAATGAACTCTGGTAAAACCACGGAATTTATTCTCGATGCAGAGTCGTAAGGGTTGATGTAATCAAACTCGAGATCCGCTAAGCATACAAGCTGCAAATGAAATATAGTTTCTTGTCAAATACCTTTGATCATCCTGCACAAATTCGGGTTATATACCAAGTTTTTTCGACATAGAAGATTCGATTACTCCTCTAACCATAGACTTTAAATATCAAAAACACTAATGGAGCTCGTTTATAAAGGCACAGCATATGCTTAGAAACTAGGAGGTAAATTCTCAGACAGAACATGAACTAAAGAAGCCTAATTATGAATCTATCAGACCTAATTATGAAATTCCCAAAGGATGAACCTTTTGGTAATATTAGCTAAATCACAGACGACCCAGAAACATAAAAGGCTCTAAAATTCAGAATCAAAAGTTTGAGAATTTCAGATTGATTCGTTAACGAAACAGGAATCGGATAGAGTTGGAACCTGATAGACGATGATACCAACAAGAGCGATGAGGAAGAAGAAGGATATAAGCCATGTCCAAATATCTCCCATCTTCTTCCTTCTGTTTCTTCTTCTTCTCTCTCTCTCTCTCTCTCCTCCAGATAAAAGTTCGATGAAGGAAGGAACCGAGAGAAAGTTAGGACAACAAGTCAACAAGCTTATGTGGTCGGCGAGTTTCGAGAGTTCAGTTAGAAAGCTTCGGTTTCGAGATTCTGATCGGAGATGAGAGAACTAACTAGTTCCAAAGTAAAAAGCCTAGAAAGACACGAGATTCCGGTTCGGTTAAGTACTAATTAAGGCCGGTTTACTATACCGGTTGGATTTACAAGACTTAATGGGCCTATTGACTTAGCCCAAACAAATATTTAAAGGTTTGGAACAAAGAGGCTATATAGATCACGAGAAGTATAGTTTTTTGACATCTTCATACGATAAAAAATATATATATTTTAAAGGAAACTGTTTTTTAATATGGGTCCAGAAACCTTTTTAATCATGTGATTGATGAAAGCCAGCTGTTTTGAATTACGAAAAACAAGCTTCATTTTTTTTTTATGAAAATTTTTTCCACTTTTTTCGTTTAGATTTCTTTTATTAAAAAAGGTGAATTTGGTTAGTAAAAAAGTATTTAGTTTTTAAAGAGTGCAAAAAGAAATTAATAAAACATTAAGGGATTTTACGAAAAATGCTCTTCCTTTGTGAACAACTAAAAAATTTGAGGTTGCAATTTGTTTTTTTTTGGACACTAATAACTAATTATTGATCTTTTATGTTATGATTGCAAATATCCTATTAAAATTCCAAAGTACAATCAAATTAGAAAGTCGAATAAAAAACATCGAAATACAAATTATTATATAAACAAATGTATGTGTTATATGTTAAAGATGAAATATTTGGAAAAACGAAATTTTACGCCACTTTAATTTCAGATAAGTCTTACATGCTAACATAAAATATGTTTAATTATGTTCTTTTTCACTTTTCGTCTCACGCTACTACAAATTGTAGGTCATCTTGGCATAAATATCTTTTTTCAAATCATATAGCGAAACGTCATTGCATCCAATATATGTTATGAAAAGCTGACTTCATATTTTTCTAAATTGTCCTTGATAATCAATATTTTTCTTATTTTCAAAAAATTATAATTTTATATGTAATTAGAGAGTCTTCTCTCCATCTAGGGTATCCACCTAAGCAAAACAAAAATTAAACATAAAATTATACTTAATATACTCATTCAATAGTTGCTCATAAAAATTTGTTGTTACATTTATATTATAAATCATAAGTAGAAAAATGATAAAAAAATAATTTTAAAGAATGAAAAAAATTACATAATTGGGTAAAAAATAATGAAACATTTTAAAACTACTAATATAATTAAACAACGAAATTAGAGAAAATAATTAAAACTATAAACTGACTAAATGATGTAAAGAGATTGAAAATCTAAGGCGAAAAAGGATAATTTAGATTTAGTGTACAAATATGAGTGGATTCTTAGCAAATTTGTTATAAAAAATAAGACAACATGTGAGATTGCCTTCAAATTTTAAACCATCTCAAAAAAGTTTCAAAATTTTATATAATGTGATGATATGAAAATTGTAATAAAAGTAATAAATGGAATGGTTATAACCTTTTAATGTTAGCAAATCCAAGCATATATGTAAAGAACAATTCATATTTATTTGTATTCTATTGTAAATGGACAGGTGATTTTAGATCATACTAACAAAACAGATAAATCTCTATTTAAATATATATAATATCAGTGTGAAAGTTATCTAAAAAAATTAAACTATATCTAAAATAATTCTAATAGTATTAAATATTAGAGCAATAATAACTTTAATATTTTTGACAAGGAATATCTAAGCACAATTATATTTGGTCAACCAATATTTTGACATCAAAATTTGAATAGATGATCATATCAATATTTATTAAATTAAGTTTACCGAGTAAAATATTAAATTAGAGAAAATAAATATAAATAAAAGTTGTAAATAAAATTTAAAAAAAAATACTTAGAACACTACACCAAAATTTGAATAGATGATTATATCAATATTTATTAAGTTAAGTTTACCGAGTAAAACATTAAATTAGAGAAAATAAACGTAAATAAAAGTTGTAAATAAAATAAAAACAATACTTAGAACGCTATATAATTTTCTTAGCGCGAACCACTTTCTAGTGATTACTAGTTTAACAGTTTGCAATACCATTACTTCTCTGTTAATAGCTTGCTATTGGTTATAAAAGAATATTTATACAGATTAATTTGTGAAACTTCGGTTTATGGAGATTAAATGGTGTTGAAGAAAATTTAAAATGATTGACTTGACTACTTATGTCATCAAAGTGCATTTATTTTTTCGGTGATCTATACTAGTTTAAAGTGCACTTAAAAGTTAAGTGTGTTTGTGCTAAAGCAATAGTAAGATATGTGACCTATGCGCAGAATCGTGTGAGTGAGGACAAAACACATAGAAAAATAAAAATTATGGCTTTAAAACTTTATGAGAGAGCACTGTTGGCTGTCGGACATGATAAATTTTCAGATCCAGAGAGAGGCGCTGAAACACACGGAAAAAACGGACGGGGCGTTACATAATCTTTGATACTAAACCCGACCCATGAAGCCAACTAAATGATTTTTAGATTTTTTCAGTCATATTTATTGAAAACCGTGATTTCATTATTGCCTATAGTTTTTTAACTCTAACTTGTTTGGAGGAGATAAAGAAGAGTAAATGGAGTTTTGTTTCTTTTCTCTTTCGTACTTTTAACGCAATTTTAACATAAAAATGGATAGGTTAGCGCGTGATATTCGTCAGTTTCTGTATGCTATGTGTTATGTAAGTTCTGCACCACCGATTTGAATTAGCGAACCGTTTTAAATTATAGTTGTCGACAAAAAAAAAGGTTTATTACTCTCGCAATGTAATGTTATTTTTAAGTATCAGTTGCTTTTAAACCCGACCAATAAAGCAAACTAACAAAAAAAATTTGCATCATCGAGTCATTGGGTCAAACAGATCGAACTCGAATGGATTATATATATACACACATTTATATATAGTTTTGTAAATAAACACAATTATATTATATCTAACCATAACAAAAAATTAATTGAAAATTATAAATCCAACAAAAAACAGTTAGAAAAAATATCCAATCAATATAGTCTGATCGACAATGTCTAATCTGATTCAAATCAATTCGACTGAAATTGATCATCGTTCCTTGTCCGAGAATACTTAGGTCTATAACTAGAAAAGTCAAGCATATCCTATCAAAAATATATATTTCACATTAAATAATGTTGGAAGGATTCTAAATAACTATAAGAGACATGAACCTCTCTATCATTATAAATTGAATTTGAATTATAAAACCATATATTTTAACAGTTATCACTTTTTTCTTTTTCAAACATTTAACACTATATTACAATGTTCGATTCACACTGTGATAAGTATTTTATTTTATTTTTTAAAATGATAAGTATTTGTTTTAAAACTTATTTGAAGTAACTAATTGGGTTTTGGGTGGTTGGTATGTAACAGACAAAATCATTCTTATAGGTAGTACTATTCGTCTTTATTGGACTGATCTAAAGTATGTAGTATGAAAACTGAAGTTTCTTATTATTAATTTTGTTATAGATAAAAATCATAAATTATGGGTGGAAATATGTAACACCCTCGTCCGTTTCTCCCATGTGCTCCTGACGTCTCTTTCTGGGCCCGTCGATCCACCCTGTTCGACGGACGGATGCGCTACGTCGATGAGGCTTTAAAGTCGTGATTTACTGTCCTTGTAATCACCATGCGATCTTTTCCCGTACTTTGTTTTCACTCGCACGATTCCGGAAACTGATTTTTCGGAACTTCACCCATCCTAGTGCTATTCCAGCATAAGCATGCTTAGTTGTTAGTTCTCTTAGAATGAGTGACCGAAAAGATAAGTACACTTTGATGACATAGATAGTTTGATCAATTATTTTAAATTCTCCTCATATACCATTTTATCTCTATAAACCGGGTCTCACATTATATTTAGAATTTTAGAATGCATGGATCATTCGTATATATATAATCATGCATACACCAGAAGGTGGGAAACAGTTGTGGCACGTGGTTGTTTTGATATTAGATATTGACCAATTATAACTTGACTCCTACTAATCTCCACTTCATATTTTAATTATTGGTTTTTTTTTAAAAAATCTACTTCATTCATTTTATTTCGTATTTTACAATGCTTTTTTAACACATAAGATCAATTTTACAAAGACGATCTGCCACTAGGGTAAGCAAGATCAATGCATCATAAATTACGGAGGCTTTGATTGGTTACACTAAAATAAATTGGTACAAATTGCAACTTTGTAACGAACAAAAAATTTTTGGCCAAGAGAGCCGAATTGAGAACATGTTTCTTACAAATATATTTTCAGTCATCCCTATTTATGCTATGTTAGGATATTATGAGTATATACTCTAAAGTAGCTATGTAGATCTAATGTAATCGTACTTGTGCATATCCCTTGTTAAGATCTTGTATTTACCTTGTGTATTTATACGTCAAGATATATCAATAGAAAGTATCAGTTCCTAAACTGTTACATGGTATCAGCCATATAACACAACCACTACATGATCCCTCCCCTCCGACTCCGACACCTCAGAAAAACAAACACCAAATGACCACCCGAACTAAGAACAACATCCACAAACCTAACCCAAAATATGGTCTCACTGCTCAACTAACCGAGGTTGAACCCAAAACCGTGGCTGAAGCGCTCAAAGACCCCGTTGGCGTAAAGCTATGTGTGATGAAATAGATGCTCAGATCAGAAATGGCACATGGGTTTTGGTTCCGTCTATAGAGTCCATGAATGTGGTTGGTTGTAAATGGGTATTTACTATTAAACGTAAATCTGATGATTCTGTTGACAGGTTCAAAGCTCGATTGGTGGCGAAAGGATTTCACCAACAACCAGGAATTGACTTTCACGAAACATACAACCCGGTTATCAAACATGCCACTATTCGCCTAGTTCTTGGAGTCGCGGTTGCTCGTCAATGGCCCTTGCGACAACTTGATGTAAATAATGCGTTCTTGCAGGGACATTTTTCTGAAGAAGTGTACATGGTCCAGCCTCCGGGATTCCAAGATTCTGATCAATCTGGTCATGTATGTCACCTAAAGAAAGCGTTATACGGGCTGAAACAAGCGCCGCGTACTTGGTATAATGAACTGAAGAAATTTCTTCTTTCCGTTGGGTTTAAGATGTCTTTGAGTGATACGTCTTTGTTCACACTCCGATCGGGCTCTCATTTTGTCTATATGCTTATTTATGTGGATGATATTGTGGTGACGGGAAGTTCTCCACAGCTGGTCACTGACATTATCTCTACGCTGTCTCAACGGTTCTCACTCAAAGACTTGGGACACTTATCATATTTCCTTGGTCTTGAAGCTCATCGAACTGCTGCTAGTCTCCGTCTTTGTCAGACTAAATACATTACTGATTTATTGGCCCGTACGAAGATGGATCACGCGTAGCCCGTCGCTACTCCAATGTCGTCTTCATCACACTTGACGTTAAACTCTGGCACTCNTGTACCGTGCAACTATTGGGAGCTTACAATATCTTGGGTTGACGAGACCGGACATATCGTTTGCGGTTAACAAACTCTCACAGTTTATGCATCATCCGACGGACATACATTGGGAAGCTGCAAAACGGGTACTGCGATATTTGGCTGGTACTGTCACTCACGGTATCTTCTTCTCTGCCTCTACTCCAATGACGCTTCACGCATACTCCGATGCGGACTGGGCAGGGAATCGCGATGATTACACATCTACAAGTGGTTACATTGTCTATCTTGGTCGTCAACAAATCTCTTGGTCGTCACGCAAACAACAGGGGGTTGCTCGGTCGTCAACGGAGGCCGAATATCGCACAGTTGTTGTCACCGCTGCTGAGCTCAAATGGATTCTTTCGCTAGCTAAAGAAATTGGTATTCCTCTCTCAGGTACTCCTACGATCTTTTATGATAACATCGGCGCAACTCAACTATGTGCAAACCCAGTGTTTCATACACGAATGAAACATATTGCTTTGGACTTTCATTTTGTCCGAGAACAAGTACAAGATGGTGTTCTACGTGTTGTTCCGGTACGTTCCTCGGATCAACTTGCACATACATTAACTAAACCTTTACCACGCATGCGGTTTCAAGACTTGGCGGTCAAGATTGGACTCACTCTGGGATGTCCATCTTGAGGGGGGTTGTTAGGATATTATGAGTATATACTCTAAAGTAGCTATGTAGATCCAATGTAATCGTACTTGTGCATATCTCTTGTTAAGATCTTGTACTTATCTTGTGTATTTATACATCAAGATATATCAATAGAAAGTATCAGTTCCTAAACTGTTATATTCTATGTTCTGCTTTAAGCTGTTGCTTTCTTTTTGTAAGCGTATTCAGTATGCTCTTATCCGGTTCTGGTGGGATGATAAGCAAGATATTCGTAAGATGTCTTGGGTTTCTTGGGAAAAGTTTTCTCTACCCAAGGTTGTTGGGGGTTTAGGTTTTAAAGATGTGGAGCCATTCAATGATACACTCTTAGCCAAACTTTTCTGGTGTTTGTTGAAGAACCCGAATTCCTTGGTGGCTCAAATTTTGTTGGGCAAATATTGTCGTTTTTCCTCTTTTATGGAGTGTTCTCCGCCAACATTGATGTCTCATGGTTGACATGAGATTATGGCAGGTAGAGAGGTGTTGTGCTAAGGAGTGGGATGGATGGTTGGTGACGATCCAGATATTATGGGGGACTGTTGGCTTTCCACGTCATCCCCGACATCGGTTATGGGCCCGGCTCCGCTGGAGCACCAACATTTAAGGGTATCCGATCTATTGTTGTCCCAACCGCGAGGTTAGAATTGGGCACGGATTAAAGAGGTTTTACCTCACTATGATTCTTTGATCTCCAACCTGGTGCTAGGATCATCTACATGTCGTGATTCTCTTGTTTGGTTATACAATAAATCTAGAGAATATACGTGTAAGAGTGGTTACTCTCAGTTGATGGTTGGAGAGGCTCGACTGGGTGGCGAATTTAATTGGATGAGGAATATATGGCGAACAAGGACCCTTTCTAAGTTACAAACGTTTTTGTGGAAGGCAATGTATGGGGCTTTGCCTGTTCGGGCGGCACTTCACGCACGAGGCGGGCTAGAAGATCCTTCATGTCCGCGTTGTGGCCTGCCTGAGACTATTGATCATGTGCTGCTCCAGTGTGCTTTTGCTCAGCGGGTTTGGAAGGGTGTCCTCCTAGATATTCCAACGTTCTCGGACTCTCCCTCTTTGTCTTCTTTTCTCTCTGTCATGCATACATCTAAGGCTTTGCCGCCAACGGGCTTGGGTGTTGTGGAGGTTTACCCGTGGGTGTGTTGGCAATTGTGGAAGTCTAGGAATCGACTGATTTTTAATAGGGAGGTTGTTAAGGGGACACTAATTTATTAATATAGCTCTCGCCGGTGTCTGTGGATGACAATTGGCTGCTTCTCTTCGAGCAAAGGTGGTTAATCATCGATCCCCTACTGCGATTGGTGTAGATGTTTAACTAATGATCTTGCCTGCGGGTTTCAGATGTTCGGTGGACGCATCATGGGAGCTCTCCTCTAGGAAATGTGGCATGAGTTGGTTTTATGACGCTCCAAACGAGGCTACTTTGGCTACATACGTCTCTTTCAAGGAGGGACTACCATCGGCTCTGGCGACGGAGGCCTTAGTTGTCTGGACAACGCTTAGCCAGACTCTCGTGTTAGGGATTGACGAGTTGCATTTGCACTCTGACTTCCAAATTTTGGTTAATTTGATCAATCGTGGCGAAGACCATATTGACATCATTAGTTTTCTTTCAAATATCAGGGGTCTTATCCCTTGTTACTTTTCTTTTATTTTTTCTTTTATTCCGAGAAGCACAAATTTTATTGCGGATTCGTTAGGAAAGCGAGCACTTTTAGCTCAAGATCCTTCGGTTCGTGAAGTCTAATAACATTTTCTTTTGTGACAAAAAAGTGATCTGAATTGCTGCATTAAAATATATAATAATGTAAATCCAAAACTGCTCTTATAAATTTGAAATTTTATTTTTTTAAAATAATTTATTTTTTGAAAAAAACATCAATTACATTCATCCCTCCAGCTATATGTCGATGAGTTTACCATGTGAAATTTCAGCTAGTAGTTTTACATGTTCAAGTTACTGAAAACAATTTTTTTATTATTAGGTTTTCAGTTAGATGATGTAATCCTCTCGGTTACACACTCACCAATGCATATATGTATGTATATCTTGGGTTTTTCTTGTACATAGTTTATCAATTGTACTACATTTCATGAATAATATTCACATTTCTCAAACCATAATTCTTTGCAATCTTCAAAGCTTACTTAAACTTTTGATTCTTCAGCAAGAAAAAAGAGAGAAACAGTGAAGGAGAAGAAAACGTGGAAGGAAAAAAGAATATTCGACCCTTGCTTTCGGTCCATTTGAATACCCAGTGAGGGAATCTATCCGTGGGTTGGCCTCACACCCATGGGTTAGGTCTAGTTCATCATTGACATGGGTTTAACCCTTTATTTAACCAAAAAAAAAGAATATTCGATGTGAATTTTCTCTGATTTAATTATCTATAGAATCCTAGAATCTTTATATCCCAAATTTTCTTTGATCTTTTAAATTAAATAACAGAAAAAGATAGAAAAACGCACTCTAAAATAGATAGAACAAAGAAAAACATGCGGAATATCAATTCTAAAGTACGTAGAATATAGAACAATAATTAGAATAAGGTAAAAGACATATTCTAAACAAGGTAGATGATAGAAAAAAGTTAGAATATGTATTCTAATCTACGTAGAATATAGTGCAAAACTTAGATAAAAGCAAAAATATTCTAGCTAATGGTAGATGATAGTACAAAAATTATAATACGTATTCTAACATACGTGGAACATGGAGAAAAAATTAGAATATGTATTCTAAACATGGATAAAAAGTTAGAATACATATTCTACTCAACGTAAAACGTAGAATATGAATTCTAAATAATGAAGAAGAACAAATAAAATATTTTTGACATCGATTTTACAAAAAATTAAGCATGTAAAATATTCTTATGCGTATGTTTATATTTTTCTACTTTTAAAATTTTTTTAACATTTTTATTTTTTTCATTTATTACATTTAAATAAGGGTAATTTAGTCAATTTTTGTCAAATTTTTTTAAAAGTTTAACAAGACAATTAAATGCTCAATGTGTCTCATTTTTTACAATTCTCTCATAAAAAATGATATGTATAATTAGTACGAAAGTGAGTGGCATTGCATTTTTTATCAAAATTGATGGTATGAGTCTAAATATCAATGTGGACCGCAATCCGCGGGTTAGGCCCAAATAACACCGTTGCGGGGCGGGTTTGGACACGTTAAAAATGTCCATAAAAACGCGGGTCATGCGGACCGGATCCGTATGGTCCGCAGGTTTTGGCAGGTTAAACTGCGGGTTACCGCAAATTGTCTGCGGGTTAAGTGTATTAGTGTTCTTGTGGATTTTTAGTTATGTTATGTATGTTTTAAACTTTAGCTATCTATTCTCTTTGATACTTTGATCAATAAAAAATATTTTTCTAATAAAATTTGGTGATGAAAGTTGTCAAATTTAAATTTAGCTTTGATTTTAGGGAAAATGAGGAAAATGGGACACTCTCAAATTGGATTTGTTCCCATAGGATTTTGAATCATATTTTTGTTTCACTATAATTTTATTTTTGTTAAATCCGATTTTGCCTCTAAAATTAAGAAATCATGATTTAATTAAAATGTTTTTTCTATTTATTTTTTTAAAAAGGAAAATAAGAATAAAAAAATAACAAATGGTGTGGCGAATTTCGATGACATTTTGATCAATTCGGATGCGTTTATGATTGCAAGAGGTGATCTGGGCATGGAAATCCCGATCGAGAAGATCTTCTTAGCTCAGAAAGTGATGATCTACAAATTTAACATCCAGGGAAAACCAGTGGTCACAACAACTCAGATGCTTGAGTCCATGATCAAATCTCCTCGACCCACAAGAGCAGAAGCCACAGACGTTGCGAATGCGGTCCTCGACGGCACGGACTGTGTCATGCTCAGTGGTGAAACTGCAACCAGGGCTTACCCAGAACCAGTTGTTCGTACAATGGCTAAGATATGCGTTGAAGCCGAGAGCACGCTTAACTACAGAAATTAGGGCTGGGCACTAATACCCGTTATCCGTTTTCGACCCGCGATCCGTCTCGTACCCGGCTCGAAAAAAAGGTACCCGCGACTTTCGAGTCGGGTAAAGGGTATCATAT
>OVAN01000552.1:0-56346 GCA_900406275.1 Anastatica hierochuntica
TTTTTGTTGATCCATGCATTATGATACTTATCTTTAGGACATTGAGCATAACGCATCTCTTTTCTATTGTGGTTTTGAGTTCCAACTTGCAAACCTGACTTCCGAGATTGGTCTTTGTTGTTTGCTTGAGGACAAGCAAAAGACAAGTCCGGAGGAATTGATGTGTTCATAATTTAAAGCATATTTAGCATCATTTAGTATGTATTTTAGTTGCATTTAGGTTGTATATAATGCATTTAGGTGCTATAATTCATAAAGTTTCTAAGTTGAGTCTAGTTTAGGATTTTCTTCTTTGCATTGCATTCTGTTGCATTTGTAGGTACAACCTTTGGATGAGCAACTTAAGAGCTTGGGATGATGGATATGGCTATGTCGATTGTAGTACTTAAGGGTCGAACCCACGAGGACTAGAGACTCAAGCACTAGGAATAAACAATATCTCATAAGCTAACCAAATAGAAAGAGAGTGACAGTTGAGACTAAATACTAACCTAAATGCAAACACAACCTAAAAAACTAACACATATGCAATAAATGAAACAAGCAAGCAAGCACAAGGTTAAAGCAAGTAGCCAATTTTCAAAACCAAAACAAACAATACAAGATTCAAGATGGAAGAAATTGATCTTGAGACATGGAGATTGTTTAGAATTAAATCGAAGAATGCAAAAGGGTTTCTCTAGACGTTATTAGATGATCAAAGCTATTCCTAGGCCAAGGATCCCCCTTAATCGATCTACCCACTCTCATGGCGAAGATCTATTCACCCATACACATTACAAGGCACAACTCTTGCTTGTTGCCTATATAAAAAATGTAAGTGATAGTGTTGCTCAAGCCCTTCTAGCCATCTAGCACCTAGGTAACATCCACTCTCATGGGCCTAAGTGAAAAACATACATTTTGTTCTCTCATGCATTTCACCGAACACTTTCTAGGCGTCAATGAGAAAGCAATGAACTTTCAAAGAACTAAACAAAATCTAGTAGGAATCTATGCCAAGATCTAGTCTAATATTCATTACAATCTTAGATCTAACCTTAAACTACCATATCTCAAGATCTAATGTTCTCTACTCACAAAGGCCCATGGAAATCCAAGAAGTTTTACAAGCTTCTTGAGAATCCATGCTTGAAGTGAGAAGATAGTGAGAAGAGGTGAGAAGAGAAGAGATGAAATGATTAAATGCAAAGAAACTTAAGAAGATCTAAGGAAAAATCCCAACTTTGTAAGAAATGAAGAATCTTGGAAAAAGAACGAAACTTTGAGAAAGAACAAATGAAGAACAATGATTCAAAGAGAGGACAAACACATAAATGATTCAAAGTGATTCAAGCAAAAAAGTGTTTATAAATTTTTAAATCACTTAGAAACATCAAGAGCAAACTAAAAACAAGAGTTTAGGTAGCATAAGTGTTCTTGGAGGCTAAAAGATGATATTTGTAGGGAAGGGGAAGAGAATGGTGCCCTAAAGCTCATTTAACTCGTCAAAGTGAGTTGTTGTCGCTCAAAAGTGAGCTTCTATCGACCTTGAGGTCGACAGCATCTCACTTTGGGCAGCAACATCTTCTTGCATTTTCAATTGCCGTCATAATGGCGTTTTATTTCCATATACTTCCTCTTTGCAAGGCCTACCATATGTTGATTCCAAATGATTCTTCTCTTCTTTCCTTTTCATCATAAATATTTGAATCAACATCCAAGCTCCGTTGCTTCACACACATCTTTGGCTCCATTTTGATCCTTCCTGATTCCCTTTTGCTTCCTTAGATTCATCTTCATTCCCTTTCCTTTCCTTTGATTCTTCTTCATTTTTTTCTTGACTAATGCTTGTTATTCACTTCATTTCCACCAAGAATCAAGTTCCAAGGTTCTCTCTTTCTTGTCAAGATCCATTCCCTACAAAATACAAAGAAATGCATGCAAAATGTGAATAATCCTAAGCTATACTCAATTCCTAAACTATATGAATTTTTACACTAAAATGCATTATGTACACCCTAAATGCAACTAAAACACATATTAAATGATGTTAAATATGCATTAAATTATGTACACATCAAGTCCCCGGACTTTCTCTTTGCTTGTCCTCAAGCAAACAACAAAGACCAAACCCGGAAGCGAGATTTAAAAACAAGAACACATGCCAAAGTACGTCTAGAAAGACTTCCAATCCAAGGTCCTAAAGAGTAGTAACATAATGCATGAATCATGAATACTTAATGTACTTCGCCATTCTCATCACAATAACCATCTCTAGAAAACTAAGTTTAACATTCACATATCACCTTATTCACCAATCCCTTAACATTCAATTAAGCTTATGATATGCGGTCTTTACTTGTGGGTAAGAAGTCTCATTCTACTTGACTTGGAAATGAAAATGATAAATTTCAAAGAAGTTTTTTAAAGGAGATTTCACTCAATTTCCAATGGTGGTTTCTCTCAAAAACAAGTAATGCAAGACATATGGCAAAATCAAGCTAGTAGCTGAACAATTTATGCATACAATACTATTGCTTCAACTAAGCTACTCAACCTGATTCCCATTTATTTCCTACACTACCCGAATGTATTTCCCTTCCTAAGACTAGAGATAAAACCCCTTTTGCTCTTTCTTAGCATAATTTATCGATTTTTTCCAATGAGTTCAACAACTTCCGCTTTCATTTCCCAATAAACACTTAAGAGGTTCTTCTTTTTCTTTCACTTAAGCTCTTTATCGCCTTGCATCTCTCTTCCATTTAGAACCACTATTACCTAATCAATTCCTTTGATTCATTTTTATCTTTTGAGTATCATTAGTGACTCTCTTTTCTATTTCATACTTGAGACTCATGATAAAACTAGACCTATTTTGAATCTCCCAAACTCCACTCCGTAAATATCTTTTTCTTTTTCATAACCACACTTGCATCTTTTCCCATTTAAGAACCTGTTTCTCAAGTCTTTGATACTAGATACACCAAAAATAAATCCAAAACCCAAGTATTTATCGAACAAATCCTTCCTAAATTCTAGTTAACCTTAAAATAAGGCTAACTCTAAGGAAACACTAGATTTTGTCGCTCAACTTCATTTTACACGAGCTTTTGCCCATGTTTGCATTTTCCAAAAGAGGCCTCACATTCAAATGATTAGAAGGGTCTATAAAGAAAGTTTTCGGGTTATCAAGGTTGGGTAACTACTCTTAAGATGAGAGTAGCCACTTGAGTAAAGAAGAGAGGTAAAATGAGGTCAAAACATAACACAAGTGTCTAGTGTTTTATCGTAGAAAAGATCTTCAAGACCATAAGCAAGAAAAACTAAATTCAATTAGGTTCTAGTTAGATGGGATTGGCTTCAAATCCAATATGCTTCAGTTTTCACAAAGAACTTCAAGAGGTCAATTCCAAGCATGGATTTTCTAAATTTCTAGATGATTCACGCATTATATTACTACTAATGAGGGAATTGAATTGTAAGCATAACTATGTTAACTTACAAAACATGATTCTTTATGCACAATGCAACCTAAATGCTTCTAACCAACTAACATATTCACATGAATTCATCTATATGAATTTCAAAAACCAAAGAAATATATTTCTTTTCACAAAATTTAGCTATGTTCAATGCATATTCACAATGCAAGAGTCAAGGATTAAAAAGCAAAACAAAACAAATAAAAATGCTCATTAGTATCTACTCTCTCCCCCGGACTTAAAACTTCGCCGTCTTAGTGAATCTTAAACCGCGAGAGAGAGAGTTTTCAAAAACATAATGCATGTAAGTGTATATACAAGGGTAATGGACTTGTACCTTGCACCAATGTGCATGAATCAATTGAGGAGTTTTGGTTTTCGAAGAGGAATGCTTTTGAAGACATCTTTGTTCTCCTTGAGGTTCTTCCAATGTGCTTTCCTTTTTGTCATTTGATTCGAGTTTGTACCTAAACAAGAGAATAGGTAATGTAAGTATTGATGGAGATTTAGAGAGTAAATGATCAACCAAGTATAAGAGGAAACTATAGGCAAATTCAAGCACAAAAGTTAATACTCATTAGGTTTCACTCATTTCTACTTAGGATAATCATTCATCAAACTTGTAAACTCTAGCACATGTTATTCATAACTCCAAATCTACTAAGCAAAATCCATTTTCAATAGTTACTCAACTTTAAAAACTAGAACTAAACATTTGTGAACTCAATGTCCAATTCATTTAGCATAAGGATTTTAACCTAGATGTTTAAGAGTAAGAAACTTCAAGCAAGTTCTAAATCAAATTCACCACAATTTTCTAAATTCCATAACATAAATTCAAATTCATGAATTTACACTATCCTTAGGGTTCCCTAATCAAGTGCTCCAATCAAGCTATAACCATCCAATAGCAAACTCATTTTTGAAAAGCATCCTAAACCACTAAGCTCAACTCAAATGGACAATAAACTTCAAATTTCCCAAAATATACTTGCATGTCATACAAAGACACTAGCATAATGATAAATTAAACTTAAAGCATAATAAATAGGATATTCATGGGATTGTCATCCAAGTGCGATTTGCTTAAAGTCGCTTAGCTTGACTTTCCTTTTAGGTTCCCTTGATAAGACCATGGATCTCTCATCTCATACTCATCGTAGAACCACCCCCTAAACTCATTAATCCTTATCTCCTCAAAGACTATACTTTGTGGATCATTTAGTCTCCTTCCTTCTTTGATGGATTTTGTAGTAAGATGCTTGTCAAAGGGTTGTACCATGGGAGATTCTCCTTCTTGAAATATTTTTGAAGGTTCCTCAAAGTTTACATCCTCTTTCTCCTTAGGCTCTTCACCCTTGGTCTCCTCTTTAGCAATGGATCACACATCTTCTTTTTCTTTGGATGAAATATTCCATCTATTTTCCTCATCCATTTCAAGCTTGGCATTCAAATCTTCATCACTAGGAAATCCAAAAAGTTTCTCAAATTCTTCTATGATCTCTTCTTCCTCTTTTGTAAGATAGATGTCTTCTAGTGTTTTTTTCTCTTTTCTTGAAACCGTTTTCATGCTGATGAAGTTTTCGTCATTTCCTTCACAATCAACAAGTGAGAAATCTTCACAAGTTTCTTCTATGGGTTTCCAATAGTCCCCAATGTCATCCTTGATGCTTGTAAGTGGGTTACTCATTATAGCCATGGTCTCGGTTTCTTCTCCATATTCAATGATACCATTGTCTGTTGATGCCTTTCTATTGAGTGATTCAAGCTCTTCCATGGACTCTTTGGCTTCTTTAAGGAAGTTTTCCAAGTCTTGATCTCCTTCTACAAAACCTTATCCAATAGCTATGAAATTGGCTCCTGATTGGTTTTATAAAAAGGAAAGCATCTTCTTCCTTTGACTTCGATCCCTTGTGTAAGATTAGTCTCATTGACACCATATGTGCTCCAATATTATCCATACCAAGACCTTGATGCAAACCATCTATCTTCATACTAAGCTCATCGAAAAACTCCTTTCTCTCAAACTTGGCCCGTTCTTCATTTTCCATAAATCGCCTTAGCAAATTATGGTTCTCTTCTTCTATGGACAAAGGGAAAATTGGAGAGATCGGTACTCTTGATTGTAAGGAAAATACTCTTGTGAAGTGGATATCTCATAAGCTCCTTGATAGCTTGTGGGGCTCCAAACTATCCCTCTTTCTTGTTCTTCCAACATAGCCTTCAAAATTGAATGCATGTCGAAAGTCATCTTCTTTCTTTCCTTGCAAAAAGAACAAACACTCAAAAGAAAGTTAGTAACCAAACAAAATATAAGAAAGCTTAACTAATAAATCCCCGAAAATGGCACCAAAAACTTGATGAGGCTAGATTTCACTAGTGATTAACTTCAAGTTTTAAATTTATAAACCTTAATCAACTAACAATCCTCATTAAACCGCAAGTATACGACTATGTCGATTGTAGTACTTAAGGATCAAACCCACGAGAACTAGAGAATCAAGTACTAGGAATACATAATATCTCCTAAGCTAAGCAAATAGAAAGAGAGTAACAGTTGAGACTTAATACTAACCTAAATACAAACACAACCTAAACAAACTAACACATATGCAACGAATGAACCAAGCAAGCAAGCACAAGGTTAAAGAAAGTAGCTAATTAAGAAAACCAAGACAAACAATGCAAGATTCAAAATGGAAGAAATCGATCTTGAGACATGGAGATTTTTTAGAATTAAATCAAAGAATGCAATTGGGTTTCTCTAGACTTTATTAGATGATCAAAGCTATTCCTAGGCCAAGGATCCCCCCTTAATCGATCTACCCACACTCATGGCGAAGATCTATTCACCCAGATTACAAGGCTAAACTCTCGCTTGTTGCCTATCTAAAAATGTAAGTGATAGTGTTCCTCAAGCCTTTCTAGACATCTAGTACCTATGTAACATCCATTCTCATAGGCTTAAGTGAAAAACATACATTTTTTCTCACAAGCATTTTATCGAACACTTTTCTAGGCGTCAATGAGCAAGCAATGAACTTTCAAAGAACTAAACAAAACCTAGTAGGAATCTATGCCAAGATCTAGTCTAATATCCATTACAATCTTAGATCTAACCTTAAACTACGATATCTCAAGATCTAATGTACTCTACTCACTAAGACTCATGGAAATCAAAGAAGTGTCACAAGCTTCTTGAGAATCCATGCGTGAAGTGAGAAGAAAGTGAGAAGAGGTGAGAAGAGAATAGATGAGATGATTAAATGCAAAGAAACTCAAGGAGATCTAAGGAAAATCTCAACTCTGTAAGAAAGGTAGAATCTTGGAAAAAACGAAACTTTGAGAAAGAACAAATGAAGAACAAAGATTCAAAGAGAGGAGAAACACATAAATGATTCAAAGAGATTCAAGCATAAAAGTGTTTATAAATCTTTAAATCACTTAGAAACATTAGGAATAAACCAAAAACAAGAGCTTAGGTAGCATAAGTGTTCTTGGAGGCTAAAAGATGATATTTATAAGGAAGAGGGAAGAGAAGGGTGCCCTAAAGCTCATTTAACTCATCAAAATGAGTTGCTATCGCTCAAAAGTGAGCTTCTATCGACCTTGAGGTCGATGGAAACTTACCTTGGGCAGCATCATCTTCTTGCATTTTCAATTGCCGTCAGAGTGGCGTATTATTTTTATATATTTCCTCTTTGCAAGGCCTACCATATGTTTAATCTAAATGATTCTTCTCTTCTTTGCTTTTAATCATAAATATTTGAATCAACATCCAAGCTCCATTTCTTCACACACATCTGTGGCTCCATTTTATCCTTCCGCATTCCATTTTGCTTCATTAGATTCATCTTCATTCCCTTTCGTTTCCTTTGATTCTTCTTCATTTTTTTCTTGACTAGTGCTTGTTATTCACTTCATTTCCACCAATAATCAAGTTCCAAAGTCCTCTCTTTCTTTTCAAGATTCATTCCCTACAAAATGCAAAGAAATGCATGCAAATTGCGAATAATCCTAAGTTATACTCAATTCCTAAACTATATGAATTTTTACACTAAGATGCTTTATGTATACCCTAAATACAACTAAAACACACAGAAAATGATGTTAAATATGCGTTAAATTATGTACACATCAACAATCCATTAGTGTTGCAAAGGTGTCGACGAAGTCGTTGGCTAGGTTTGAGTACCATAGTAATGTTGACCCTATACGGTTTGCTCTGGACCCTTTGCACATGCACACTTTTGTGTGTTTATGACTGATGGACATAGTGAGCATTCATTGGCGATTAAGAGATAGGTGTCTCAGGGCCTGAGGTCCCTTCGCAGGGTGGTATGGACAGCCAGAAAAACCTCCTTAGGATTTCACAAAGGGCTATGGCATCGACAAAAAGCGTGTCCACATAGGAGTGGGGATGCTTTTGATTATTGGAGGAGCTACCCCCAGTAGGCGCTCGGGTTTTGAGAATTTTGTTCTCTTCTTCTCGCTCTTTCAGTCGAGCATCGAGTTCTCTCAGTTTTGCCGTTATCACCTCATACTCTTAAATTTTTGTTGTAGGTGTCGCGTCCTTTACGGTCTCTGGTACAACGTCCTTGGACAAATTCGTTGTTGTATCGTCAAACGTGGATTCATGACTAGCGCTCTACTCTGGATTGGAGGAACTGCTCGATTCACTCATGTTTTCTTTTGTTCTCATTGAAATATCTCCTCTTCTTCTAGTGCTAAACTGTTTAGGGGTTTTTGGGTGATTTTTGAAGGGAGAGAGAACAAGAACAAAAATGTATGTAAAATATCTTTTATTGATATGTAAAGTGATCGATTACATTGAGTGTGTTTTTGAAAAGAAAGTCAGATCCTTGAATTAGGGTTCTTCCCTTTGTATTTATAGTCTTAGAATAAGAGTATTTCCATATTCTTTTATATTTAACTTCTAGTTTCTAGTCTTTCTTTACAATAAGGGATATATCAATAATTCATTAAGACAATAGTGTTTATCTCTAAGATTTAAATCATTAATAGGGAATATTCGCTCAACTTGACTCATGACCTTGGTGTGGCTATGTTTCCTTGGCTAAGGCCTTGGTTAACACATTCAACTAAGAAAGTTATTTATGTGCCCCCGATCTAGCTAAAGCTAGGCTATTAAAATGTGACTTTGGTTTTGCAAGGATAAAGTTTTGGAATACGGAAAAAATGAGTTAGTCAAAGTTAGTTTATTTTAGAAGCATGCATTTACTTTTTCCTTAGAATCCACATTTACTTGAGTGGTTGGGTAGTGGAATCATAAAGCTATAACAGCGTAGGCGACCATGGCGGCAAAGGAAAGAGCTAAGACCGTAGCACCTTCCCTGGAGGACCTCGAAGTGGCAAGGTGAAGAGCTCAGACAAGGGACCTGCCTCAGAAATAATTAAAGACCACTTATAGTCCACAAATTGGCAGCAATGAAAGGAGCCGATCAAGGTAAGTGTCTGGTGGGTCTTTGAACGGAGTACACTTCGTCAGAGACTTTTACAGCGGCACGAAAAGTGTACATAACCGTCCCATTAGCAATACAAAAGTATAGACCGAGAACCCCTCTCTCTCTCTCTCTCTATCTAGTGTCAGGCCTGAAAGAGGAGTCTATCCAAAGTATACCAAGCCCCAAGATGATAAATTAAATTAAGGGTGGAACTAGCTTTGAAAATCTGAGTCCTATCCACTTATAGGTTTTCGTTCAGTAAAATCTGTAATTAATAACTACTGTAGGAATAACACGAAAGTTCGCAAAAAAACAAAAAAAAATCCAGCAACATAAGATCATAGAATCCAACATGTTTTGACTCAATAAAACATAAAAATGACTCAATAAAAAGAAAAATACATAAGAAAAAAAAGAAAACGTCATCAGTAATTGATAAATCCCCCTAGAATACCTTATACTGTCTCGGTGCAAAAACAATCAACAATAAGGAACAACGAACTCAATAAAATAAAAATAAGAATAAAAACAAAAATGAAAAAAAAATGACTTGAACAATGACACCTGATAAAGACTCAAAATTCTGTGGAATGTGAATCATCCGGGGTGTGGCTTCTCACAACTACGTCCGGATCCTGTGTGGGAGTGTATCCTGCGTGGGCTGAATAGTCACTCTGAGCCGTTTCTGATGTCTCAGTTGCATCTTGTCCAAAGTATGAAACTAGAGAGAAACTCTCTAAGTCTCCATTGTCAGCTGGCTCAGCTCTCTCTCTCTCTTTGCGAGTACTCTTGAAGACTCCTGGTACAGCGTGTCTCAGAATACAAACAACTCTACTCATCATCCTCTCTAGTTGAATTCTCCTACTCCTCTCTGTACCTAGAGCAGCTCGAAGATTTTCTAAAGACTGTATGTGGTACAAAATTTGAAGCAACCATGCTCCTAGAAAGTGATTCTCCGAATCGTGCAGCAGTCTTGGCGATAAATGCCTTGGTGATAAAGGCATTGGTTCTATGATAGTCCCTTATGCCAAGGATGGGATGCTCTGGAGATCTCCTGCAAATCTGAGATGGAAAAGGGTCGAAAAGAGTGGGACCTTCCTGCAGAGATGGAAGTGACAACCAAGGTAGAGTTTAGCAGGCTGGCTCTATGTCGTGAAGAGGCACGAACTAGTAGGCAAAGGTCTCAATACCCTAAATATATCCCGCAAGATATCGAGATCTCGCAAGTGCTGAAACATCCAACGATCCACTGCAATACATAGGTGCTTCAACACTCAAGTCTACTCCTCTAGAAGTGAGGATAGTAGTGATGATCTCTCCAAAATGAGACCTATAGTTAGACTCTCTACTCTCCTTAGCAGCCTTATGATTCACATCTATCATCTACCTAGAAATGAGAGCGCCATAGTTGGCTATATGAGGACTAGCAACAAAAGGAGAGATGAGGATGAAGAACTCATCTCTAAGTACTGAACTCATCTCAGCCCTACTAAACTCTGCTCAGCCCTACTGAACTCTGCTCTGCCCTACTGAAGATCCTCTGCAAAATGAGCCTATGCACATACCGAACCGCTGGATTTCCAATCTTGGCCTCCTTCGAATGCCTGGGCCTAAGTGTCTCATGAAAAATCCCAAACAGTGTTGTCCACATGATCCGAGCTAAACTTTGCTTCATATAAACATTCCAAGTGCAAAAAATCTCACACAACTCACCAATAGTCAAAGAGTAAAGGGTACCTCTAGGCTAGAAAATGAGAACTCCACCTTGAGCATTAACTCATTTTTCCTCGGGATATGAGAGCTCAGTAGGGCTAAGGAACTCCTTGGTAAGCTCCTCATAGACCGGGAAAGAAATCTCTACAAAAGATCTCAACTTCAAAACATCCAAGAACCAAGTAACATCTGTTGTCAATCCTAAAGCATCAAGTGTTGGCAAGTGAATATTCAATGGAGCTTGAACCTTTATGGTTTTAAGGGCTGCCCATAATCGAAATTTGAATCCAACTTGGGTCCAACAACTCTTCTTCTTAGTTCCGAGTGTACCAAAACCGTGAGCTTAAGTCCTTTAGCTCTTGAGTTTCTTTGTGTCTTTGGTGGTGGAGACTTTGTCACATCATTTATGATTTGAGAAATCGGAACAAAAACCATCTCTTCTCCTTGGGTCTCTTCTCCTTGGGTCTCTTCTCCATTCTCATTCGATTCATCACTCAAAGTAGCTTCACTCTCACTAGTTATACCCTTTCCATGCTTCTTTGTTACCTTCTTTGAATCTTTCTAAATAGATGTTATCAATTTCTTGGATTTTTCTGGTTTAGAAGGATTGTTTGGCTCTTTAATCTTTAAAGCTCTTTCCTTTCGGATAGCTATCCTTGTTGATTTCCTCATCTTCTCCTCATTTTCCATTGTTGAACATCCTACAAAATCAAAAACTCAAAGAAACAATGAGTCTCTTGAAAGATTCAAAGAGAATTCATATATATTCTTAAGCAATTTGTAAAAGCAAAGAAACATCTACGTGATATAAGAAACAAATCAAAAGCATCAAACAAGCAAGAAGTCAAATTTCTCAAAAATTCAAAGTCATTTTCGGATTAAACACACTTAGCCGAAAATCATCACCAAAAATTTCAATTTTGTAGTCAAATGATGAAAAATAACTAGCATATCCTAGTTATACATAAAAAGTGACTTTAGAACAAGCAAATTTAGCAGATTTAAACATTAATATTCAGATTTTTATTGCTCCCAAAATTCAAAATTTTGAAATTTCAAAATCTAGTGAGAACAAGCTATGTAACAAGTTCTAAGTGTAATCCATGAATCCAACAAGCTTTTCTAAAGGAAATATCTAAGAATCAGGCTAAGAAAAGCCTAAATCTAAGAAATTTATAAAATCCTAAAACATGTAACTTTAAGAGAAAGAGAGATTAAGAACATACGTTGATGCTTGAATGATGAAAAGAATGAGATTCTTCAATGGAAATCAATTTAACTTTAGTAGAAGAGCAAAGAATTTAAGGTTTTGAGATTTTGTTCTTTAGGGTTCTAAGACATGTTAAAGAGAAAGAGATGAAGTTTTAAGAGTTTTAGATCCAAAACAACTAAAAGTGAAAACAAAAACCTTGTTTTTCCCTTCCTATTTTCGAATTTGGTTTAATATTTTAGAGAAAATTGGTATATTTTTTGTTAAAATTGGGTTATGGACACAAAAAATTAAAAATTTGAACAACTTACCTTGGGACCGATCGAGGGCCTTTTTTGGCACGGACCAGCCCATGGAAATCACGCCGACCGGTCGGGAGCATCATGGAAAGTCCATTCGGCCGTGTTACCAGCCGCGTGTAATTTCTTGGCAAAGACCGGTCCTGGGAGCAACATTGACAGGTCATGGCTTCAACTGAGGCACGCGGTTGAGGTACAAGCCCCTAGAGATCGTTCGCGTGTCCTGACACGACATACTCCGGTCCTGGGGCCTTCGGCGGCCGGTCGGGACGTGTTCTCAACCGTATTGTGCTTTCCTTGGTCGTTTCGCGTTCCGATTGATCGTTTTGAATTAGGACAGTCGGTTAGCGTTCCAGGATATTCTTTTTGGTACCAAAATATTTTTAAACATTTTTGACAGATGATATTCCCAAAAGGATTGAGATACGGCTATTTAAACGTTTTTTAGTTTTTTGAAACATCTTTTGGCCGAATTAAGAACTTGTTTAGATAGGTGGTCATTGTTGCTCGAATCTTTAAGGTTACATGATGAATTTTTGTACGTTGATTTGATCCTTATCTGAAAATGACACTTTTGGCTTGGCCAAGGTCATTGGATAGCCGACAAAGATGTAATGATAACAAGAAATAAAATTTGAAAAATCAAAATTATAATCGGACTGTTTTGTTCATAATGGTAACTTTGTTCGGGCATCTTCGATGGTTTGAGTTGATTTGCTTGGCAGGTACTGGAAATCTCCATGTTACCTTTTGTTAAGAAACTTGATCCTTTGAACAACTTTTAATTTTGACCGTTTTCTCTCGGGCATCTCACCTATTATATAGTGTTAGTTAATAAATATGAAGTTTGAGGTTTGTTTACCTCTTTTGATATTGTTTAAGGCTCTCCGGGATAGCTCTCAGTGCTTCAATATGATCGAATGATGGCATTTCTCAAGCTTATTCTTCTTGTTTCTTCATGAAATCATCACTTTGTTCCAAGAATTTTTTTTATTTAAGGATTTAGCTTGATTGGTGGTCCTTAATATCCTTTTCCAGTGTAGAATGAATGCTTGGAATGGTCTGGGAGATGGCTTAGACGATTTAGATTTGCTTTCTTGCCAAAATTGAAAATTTGATTTTGAGGCATTTTGCTCCTGACACAGGTCGACTGCAATACTGTGGCACACTCCTATATTTTGGCAGTCGTCACCCAGTTACAGCAACTTTCAGGTTTTTTCCTGAGTCCAAATTTTTTTGTATTTTTCTTGATTTTCTAAAATCCTGCAAAAATAAAAACTAACTATTATACATCAAAATAAGTCCTAAAAATTAAAATTATAATTAAAATTAAAATTGTGTAGGTTTCCTCCCACAAAGCGCTTGTGTGAGTCTTAAGCTCAACTCCTTTCACTTTTTAAGCGTGATCGGAAAGGAGTTGTGGTTCCTTTGCCTTCTTGAGTCTCTGGAATTGGTGCTGTAAAGGGTGATTTGAGATTGTCAAGCGTGCCTCCAATAGCTTCATAGATCACAATTGTCTTCGAGAATAGCTTAAGAGTGTTCTCGAGCTTCTTCTTGTAAATTCCATTGCTCTTCAAATCAAGACCAATGGGGATTCGAATCTTGACTTTGATATAGGACATTGGCAACTTGTAGACCTCTTCTTCTTCTTCATCCACGTCCAAGAAAGGGTCAGTTTGTACTTTGATGGCACAAGAGTCTTGATGTGTTAGTATTTTAGCAGTTTTTATTACGAATTTTACTCGAGAATTATGGTTTTAGTATGTATTCGGATCTCTTTGGCACGGATTTGTGTTCTTTAGTGTTTTGATAGGGATCAAGCTTGGATGTGTGGAAAGATTTCATTTTGGACAGATTTCAAGCATCGAAGGAAGTGTTCATGAAAAGCTGAAATACCCAGTCAGATGGACAAGGATCGATCAATCCTTGTCCCTGGATCGATAGATCCCTGTCCCGTTTTGTGGACCAATTTTACGAAGAACCAGATCAAACTTATTTTGAACCGGATTTCATTATTAAGACCTAGGCTCGAGTTTCCTGTTTCTTTATGCACTTTTTCTGAGTTTTTGAGAGCAAGAGAGAGATTTGTAACCTAGGGAGAAGAAGCATCTTATGTACTTCGAATCTAAGAGGCTTTTTGAACCCTTACTCTTTATTTTCTGTTCAATATAATCATGTCTCTCTAATCTGATCTGTTCTTGTTCGATTATCATGAGTGAGTAGTTTGCTTGTTGGGTTTAGGGTTCTCACATAGGGATTCATGAATTGTTGACATAGAATTAGATGATAAGGGATTTAATCAATTGGATCTTCATCTAGAATTGTCCGTAATGCATGAAATTAAACTGGCAACTTAGTTTCTGATCTTAGGTTGTTTAACGCCTGGAAAGTGTTTGTTTAAATGCCTGAAAGAACCCTAAATGAGCAATTCTTCTTAAGCCAATGGAAGTTGATTTTTATGTGAATTGTATACCTATCATACCTGTTTAGAATGCATGATTAGCAACCAAGAGTTAACGGAAGTTAGTCTCGAGGTTTCTAATACATAGGGAATTGATAATACGGAAGTAGATCAGTTCTATATTACTGTTTGAGTTAAAGAAAGTTTAAAACTTGTTCCCTAATCTATAATTTAAATTAACAATGAATTGTTTCCTTGAGAATACCCAATTCCCAATACTTCTTTGATTGAATTACAACCCCGACGTTGCTTGCTTGCCTACTTTGCTTTCTAAATATCGATATTTGCATCCTTTAAAAGACATCTTTTTTGTTGTAATCCGCTGTTTGTTCTGATATTCTTCGTGCTACCTTTGGTCTCTGTAGATTCGATCTCGAACCACTACAACGTACTTTTCTCAGGCGAAAACTGAGCTATCAAGTTTTCTGTCGTTGTCGGGGACCAATAGGTCGTCTTAGAACTTAGGATCATTGCGTGCCTAAGGAATTTTTCTTTATTTTGTTTAATCTCTTCTTTTTCTTTTATGTTTTTGTGCTTTCAGGTGCATGAACATGCCTCATACTAGAAGCCAAGGGATCACGAATCTTCTCGAATGCGAGCTTGGACCTGCGCGTCTAGAGAGACAGAAGAAGAAAGAGAAGTTGTTGGAGGTTATTGAAGAATTTGAGTTTGCGGAAATCATGGGTGATAACCTGAGAGAACACATTCAAGTTCATCAAAATCCTCTCTTTCTTGGAGTCCTTCCAGGAGGTAATCCACCTGCTGGTGGTGGTGCTAATGCTAGTGCTCAGCAAGCTGGCCAGAAAAATGTTGCAGCTGAGGGGCAACAATGTGAAAATCAACCTCAATAGAGGATGACTCTGGTGCAATATGAAACTCCGGAGGCTTTCTATGCGGATCGTTCATGGATTCGTCCGCCTCCCGTAGAGAGAAAAGACTTTGAGATTAAGGTTGGTCTTATTAACTTGGTGTAGCAGAATAAGTTTCATGGGTTGCCATCACATAACCCAATGCACCATCTGGATAAGTTTGAAGCCATCTGCAATACTATCCAGCAAAACGGAGTACCTGCTGAAGCTCTGAAATGCAGGTTATTCACTTTCTCTCTGAATGACAAAGCTATAAGATGGTACAATAGTCTAGAGCATGATTCTCTGAGGTCATGGGACGAAATTAAGGCTGCTTTTCTTGGGCATTTCTTCATGAAATCAAGGTCTATATCTCTCCGAAACAAGATTGCATGATTTCACCAATTGGGCTATGAGAGTTTTCATGCAACTTAGGAAAGATTCGGAGAGTACCTCAATGATTTTCCTCATCATGGGTTCTCAGATTGGAATCTCCTCAATATTTTCAATAATTGGGTTGAGGAGAAGTATCAGAATGTTATGGACACTGCGAGCAATGGTGATTTCATGACCACGACTGTGGAGGAAGCTTACATGCCGGTGAATAACATGGCGAATAGTCTGACCAATCGAAGATCAGACTATGATCGTGGTAGAGGAGTTGTGTCATCAGATGCGTAAAGAATTGATGATATGCAGTCAAAGCTCGATGAGCTAATGAGGAGAGATCAGCATGGAGTGAACTTTGTTGGAGAGCAGAACAATGCATATATTCTTCAATAGCAGAAGATGGGACATATGTATCAGGAATTCATGTCTGAGGAGCTGAATGGTGGACAAGCAGATGTGAATTACATTGGAGGTCAAGGGAATTTTGGTAACAGAGGTTTCAACCAACAGAACCAGTTCCAGAACAAGCCATACCAACTGAAACAAAGTTTCTTCAACTCCGGATTTCAGAATAAGAATCAGAACAGTGGTTTCGGAAACAGTGGCTATCAGCAAAAGCATTTTGGTTCATGAGGATTCAAGAACAACTATCAAACGAGGTATCAGAATCAGAACCAAGGACAATCTTCTGCGTCTTCTCAAGATAGTAAGTTGAAGAAGATGTTTTAGCAAGTCCTTGAGAATCAGACAAAGTCATCTGCGGACCTGAATCAAAAGGTGGATAACATGTACATTGATCTCAATGGGAAGTTCGAGACATTGAGCATACACATGAAATTGCTGGAAACACAGGTTGCTCAGACTTCTGCGAGCAACAGAGCTCCACCAGGAGTCATTCCAGGCAAACGGAGAAGAATCCGAAAGAATATTGCAATGCCATTACGCTGAGAAGTGGCAAAGAGCTGAAAAACACGTCCTAAATAGAGGGATAAGGATCGATCGATCCTTGTCCACGAATCGATCGACCCATGGCTAAAGGAGCCTCTGGACAAAAGGACAAGGATCGATCGATCCTTGTCCCTGGATCGATCGATCCCTATCCTGACGAGGGAGTATTGAATTTTCGTGATGAAACGAAGGCGCAGGAGGTTGAGGATCATTATGCGCCACCCCCACCTTATGTTCATAAGCCTCCATATCCTTCCAGACCCCATCAAAAGATCAAGGAACGCGAGTATGAGAAACTAAAAAATCTAGTTGGTGAACTACATGTGTGATTGCCTTTTGTAGAAGCAGTCAAGATGGTACCTTCTCTTAAGAGGTACATGAAGGAGATTCTTTCAGACCGCATGAAATTAGAACACAGTGTTACAGTTCTTACTGCGGAATGTAGCACAGTTCTTCAGAACATCCCACCGGAGAACGCGAGGATCCAAGTCCTTTCATATTGCCTTGCAAGATTGGATCGCTTACCTTTGAGCGAAGTCTCTGCGATTTGGGGTCAGGAGTTAGTGTGATGCCACTCTCGGTATCGCAGCGTCTGAATTTGACTAACTATAAACCCACAAGAATGTCTTTGGTGCTTGCAGATAGGTCTATTCGAAGACCAGTGAGTATTCTAGATAACATTCACGTAGGATTTGGAGAAGGATATGTTTTCACAGACTTTGTTGTCTTGGAGCTTGAAGAAGAACCCAAGAATCCTATTATCATTGGAAGACCGTTCTTATCTACTGTTAGAGCCATGATTGATGTGTAGAACGGTCATATAGATCTCCGACTTGGGAAGTTGACTATGAAGTTCAACATCGAGAAATCCATGAAGAAGTCTACCATTGATGGGCACACGTTTTGGGTTGATACACTTGATGATGTGATCGAAGACTCTGCTAAACAACTCTACACTGAGGATCCATTACAGGTAGCCTTAACTCAAATTGAAAATGAATATAGATTTTTTGATGCAGGTACTTTTGAGATTGTTGAATTGCTGGATTCAGCACTTATTGTTGAGAAGCATGTTGCATTTATTAAGCTCGAAGAGCCATCACCTGTGACTTCTCAATCATTGGTGGCGAGTTCAAGTGTTGATTGGAGCAAGCTAAAAGCTCCATAAGTTGAACTCAAGCCGTTACCTGCAGGACTAAGATATGTTTTCTTAGGTCCTAACTCTACGTATCTTGTAATTGTCAATGCTAATCTGAAAAATGTTGAGACTGCCTTACTTCTTTCGAAGTTAAGGAGGTATAGAAAAGCGTTGGGATATTCTATGGATGATATTACAGGTATTTCTCCAGATCTCTGCATGCATAGGATCCACTTGACAGATGAATCCAAGACCTCCATCGAACATCAAAGGAGACTCAATTCTAAGCTGATGGAAGTTGTCAAGAAGGAGATTCTTAAACTTTTGCGTGCAGGTGTCATCTATCCTATTTCTGATAGCACATGGGTGAGTCTGGTACATGTTGTGCCAAAGAAAGGTGGAATTCTTGTCATCACCAATGAGAAGAACGAGCTCATTCCCACCAGGACTATCACATGACACATGATATGCATTGACTACAAGAAGCTGAATTCTGCCACGAGAAAAGATCACTTCCCACTTCTTTTTATTGATCAAATGCTGGAAAGACTTGCTAACAATCCTTATTACTATTTTCTTGATGGTTATTCAGGTTTCTTTCAGATTCCCATCCATCCGGCAGACTAGGAAAAGACTACATTCACATGTCCATATGGGACATATGCTTACCGGAGAATGCCATTTAGATTATGCAATGCACTTGCGACTTTCCAGCGATGCATGATGTCAATCTTCACTGATTTTATCGAAGATATCATAGAAGTATTCATGGATGATTTTTCTGTTTATGGTTCTTCGTTTTCTAACTGCTTGTCTAACCTTTTCAGGGTTTTAGAATGATATGAAGAGAAGCACTTGGTTTTGAATTGGGAGAAATGTCATTTTATGGTGCAGAATGGGATTGTACTTGGCCATCAAATCTCTGAGAGAGGAAGTGATGACGAGCCTGCAACCTCCTACTTCTATCAAGGATGTCCACAACTTTCTCAGACATGCAGGGTTCTACAGACGGTTCATCAAAGATTTTTCCAAGATAGCCAGACCTATGACTCGATTGCTCTATAAAGATGTCAAATTTGATTTTGTTACTAACTGTTTGTTAGCATTTCTGGACAATCAAGGAAGCACTAGGGAGCGTTCCAATTGTGCAGCCACCAGATTGTGATTTACCTTTCGAGGTAATGTGTGACGCTAGTGACTACGCGGTAGGAACAGTGTTGGGTCAAAGAAAGGACAAGAAGCTCAATGCGATCTACTATGCTAGAAGAACACTTGATGACACTCAGATCAAGTATGCGACTACGGAGAAGAAGCTCCTAGTTGTGGTTTATACATTTCAGAAATTCTGACAATACCTAGTGGGATCTAAAGTCATTTTTCACACTGACCATGTCGCTTTGAGGTACCTTATGTCTAAGAAAGATGCTAAATCGAGACTGTTGAGATGGATTTTTCTTCTGCAGGAATTTGATTTGGAGATTCGTGATAAGCGTGGTATCGAGAATGGTGTTGCAGACCATTTATCTCGATTGCGAGTAGAAGCTGATACACCACTCGATGATAGTCTCCCTGAGGAGAATGTCTATATGGTTGTCTTGCTAGAGGATGACTACTTTGACACTGTTGATTGTTTTTCCATTAGACAGATTCACGATGAAATTCCTTGGTTTGCAGATTTTGCGAATTTTCTGAGTGCAGATGTAGAGACACCAAATTTCTCAGACAATGCGAAGAAGAAGTTCCTCAGAGATGTAAGACATTATTTTTGAGATGATCCTTTTCTCTACAAGCGATGTGCTGATGGACTTTTTCGCAGATGTATCCAAAAGTCTGAGGTTTAAGGTATTCTGTATCACTGCCATGGTTCTGAATATGCATGACATTTTGCTACTTTGAAAACTTTTTCGAAATTGTTGCAGGTAGGTTTTTGGTGGCCAACACTTTTTAAGGACGCCCATGATTATGTCTCTAAGTGTGATGCTTGTCAGAGGAAAGGCAACATTAGTAAGTGGAATAAGATGCCTCATAACTTTATCCTAGAAGTAGAGGTTTTTGACATGTGGGGTATTGATTTCATGGGAACTTTCCCATCTTCTTATTGAAATCAATACATTTTGGTTGCAGCAGACTATGTCCCCAAGTGGGTTGAGGCACTGGCCTGCCCCTCTAATAACGCGAAAGTGGTCCTGAAGATGTTCAAATCTGTGATTTTTCCTCGCTTTGGTGTGCCAAGAGTGGTAATAAGTGATGGAGGATCCAACTTTATCAACAAACTGTTTGAGAATTTGATGAAGAAGCATGGAGTTAGACACAAGGTAGCCACACCTTATCATCCTCAAACAAGTTGACAAGTTGAGATTTCTAACAGGGAAATCAAGGGAATCCTAGAAAATATTATAGGCAAAACTCGAAAAGATTGGTCTGTGAAGCTGGAGGATGCGATATGGGCGTATCAAACCGCCTAGAAGATATCACTAGGCACTACACCGTTTCATTTGGTGTATGGGATGGCATGTCATTTTCTTATTGAACTCGAGTACCAGGGACTTTGGGCTACGAAGTTGATGAACTTCGACATCAAGCTTGCAGCTGAGAAGCGGATGATTCAACTCAATGAACTTGATGAGATTCGATTAAATGCTTATGAGAACACGAGGATATACAAGGAACGGACCAAAACATTCTATGATAAGAGAATCATTCAACGCTATTTCGTTGTAGGAGATCAGGTATTGTTGCTTAAATCATGTTTGCTATTGTTTCCAAGAAAGCTCAAATCGCGTTGGTCAACACCATTCTTGATTTCTGAGGTTCGACCATACGGAGTTGTTGTTCTTGATGACAATAGGAGAAAATCCACTGTGAATGGCCAGAGACTAAAGCTATACATTGCAGACGAACAATCCAATGAAAGAATGTGAATTGTTTTGAAGGATCCACCTGTCGTCTGATCGCATTACAATCAAGCTCGATACATTAAACAAGCGCTGAGTGGGAGCCAACCCATTAGGTAGTTTTCTTTTCATATTTAGCTAGTTTTATTTTATTCTTAGTCTTTTTTTTTTTTGGTGCTTTTGACATTTTTTGTGTTTTTAGCTTTGTTACTGTAGAAAACAGGAACACCTAGACAGACGGATAGGGATCAATCGATCCCTGTCCATGGATCAACCGATCCACGTCTAGTCTTGTGCCAAAACAGAAAGACATGGATCGATCGATCCCTGACTTTTCACGGGTCAAAACAATTGGACAAGGATCGATCGATCCTTGTCCCTGGATCGATCGATCTTCATCCCGCAAACAACATATATCACGAAAACACAAACAGGTAAGCTCACAATCTCTTTTCACTCAAAATTTTGCTCGATTTTCTTCAATTCTTAACGGATCTGAATGATTTTTGAGTCTAAAATCAAGAGAATTTTGTGGTCTATCTTTCTATCCGATCATATTTTACTAAATCTAAGGTATGTTTCCACAATCTCTACTAGCATATTTTTTGAAGAAATTTGGGAACTTCTGATTTCTTGGATTTTGATGAATGTTCTTATACGCATGTTCTAAGATGTTTAGCAGTAGGATTGCACCTAGATTTAACATTTTAAGGATTGAACTTGGTGATTTTGTGATTTCGTGTTTCGTACGCTAGATTTTTGCGAGGATGCATGTTTCGTCATGATTTTCCTTGGGTATTGATGTTTTTATTCCTTTGTGGCATCTCTGTGATTGATTAAAACATGTTTTGATGATTGGTCACGATGAAGCAATTATTTTCACTTGGACTTCAAATGCAAAACGAAAATTTGACATATTTGATGATATTCTTGCTTTGATGAATTCTCTTGATGTTTTTGAGCTTGATTTTCGCAGAAGAATACTCTTTGAGTCAGAGTGAATGATTTTCGTGTTTGTCTTGTTTTGATTTGGATACTAATTTGGTTTCCAAGTGTCTATTTTTGCAGGTTATGGATAGATGAAAGATAGGAGAGGTATCAAAGACGCGGGACCCGTCTAGCTCCATTCTACACCATCGGGTCAAGAGGAGTGATCTCACACATCCTGTGAACCGCCCGGTTACTCAGGAGTGGGACAAATATGACTCACAGTTTCTATATGACTTGGGACACATCACATTCCCGATGACTCGAGTCGTTGATGACAACCTCCTAAAGGCTTTTGGTACTCGACAGGACTTCTATGACTTCTTTGATAGGATGGGACTCCGAGGCTTACTGGAGCTTCAGGAGCATGTCTACCCCGAGCTGTGTCAGGAGCTTCTGGCCTCTGCATGTTTTGTTTATCTGGATTTGGAAAACCCGGTGGCTGACTAAGACACATTCTCCTTTGTTGTGCAGGGTCAATATTATTCTCTCTATCTCATGGACTTGGCTAGATTTTTTTGGTTTTGCACAGGGTCGTGGTACATGGGTACTAACTCTACTGAGGTCCAGTGAGTTATGAGACTTTATTACTGCTAGGCAATTTGTCTCTCGGAGTGCGAAGCAGTCGCATATCCGCAGTCATGTCCTTCGCCTCGCGGCTAAGGTTCTTAGCTCGCATATTTACGCCAAGTCTATCCAGGTTATTGTGACCAACGATGAGTTGGGTTTTCTTTTTGTTGGCGTTGGACATACATGGGACTTGGCACATCAGATCTATTATGTGGCAGCTACGTATCTGAACATGGCTGTTGTGGTTGCTGACAAATTTGCCTTCTTTAAGGTGGTGGCTTCTGAGAAGAAGTCTTTTGTTGCAGGTGCTCTTATTACCTGACTTCTCCTGTTTATCAGATTCAACTTCCATAGTCAACAAAGAGTGGAGTTCAAGCTCCCCAAGCAGACGAAGATATTTCAGGACCATAGAGAGGATTATGCTTTCTTCGATGGGAAACATCTTGTTAACTACGCCATTCTAGCTTCCCCCTGGAAGCATTATGTTGACAGCTCGAGATCGTTCATCTATCACTTCAAGGACCGCCAGCAGAGGTCTCTCTACATCGAGCTGCCTTTCCCGGACTTGACCTCTGTGGGAACCGAAATTCGCACTGTCGATATTCGTATTCGGAGGAAAGCCAGGAAACCCTAACTTTCCTTGAGGTCATGGATATCTGCTAAACCAACAACGAAAAATCAAAAATACGAAGAAAACAGACGTCGAAGTAAAAGTAAAAGAGAATCGAAAGAAAATAGAGCAATAGATAATCTTATTTCGAATCTGCATTGAGCGCTACAACAGGTGATAAGTCGTGGTCGCGAGAGATTTCAGCGAGTATCCTACTTCTAACAGCGTAAGACTGATAAACCTAATTGAGACGCAGCTCGCTAGCAAAAAACAAAAATAAACCTAGATAATGATGTCTAAGGATAGAATGAACTTTGATCTCTGTGGTTTAGGTGTTCTTAATGCTAGATGTAGGATAAAAGCTAGATCTTGATATATATGCATTTCACGCCCGAGAGGTGTTCGATGAAATGTTTAGGAGAACCTAAACTATGCTAAACTTAGCTTAGCTAGCGGGAGTTGATTGTTAGGGAGTTTAGTGACTATATGGACTTGTTCTTAATGATTTTTAATTGATCTATCATTTGCAACAAGTGAGAATTGAGTGACTGTAATCAATATGGAAATGGTCTATTGTCATGAGAGTGGATTAGACTAGTAATAATTCCTTGGTTGTGAGACTTGTTCTTTTGATTGACTCCTTTTTTATTAGTTAGCCACTTGATTACCCCTTCTCAATTGCCGATCCAAGTTCTACTTCTCCATCGTTTTAAGTCTTGTTTAATTTGTTTATGTTGTTTTTTCATATTTACTAATATCTTTGTGCCGCCATCTCTCTTCCTATTTGCTTATCTTAGGAGATATTATGTATTCTTAGTGTTTAAGTCTCTAGTTCTCGTGGGTTCGGTCCTTAAATACTACAATCGACATAATCGTGCACTTGCGGTTAATGAGGATTGTTAGTGATTAAGGTTTATAAACTTAAAAATTGAAATTGAGTTAATCACTAACGAAATCTAGCCTCATAACCCATTCAAATGGAGGACGGTCGTATCATCGATAGGTGCTCGATTTGGTGGTTCCCGATGGAACCAAGTCTGATCGTGCCCCCAGGTGGCGGGAGAGCTAGGTCTCTCCTGGGTCCTTGGGTTATTCTGCTAAGCATGATTGGCTGGGAGGTTTGGATAAGTTGTGGTAACAGCCTCCGTTCGTCCCTGAGTCATTAGATCGAGAGAGGGGTTTCGGGCCTGGTGGACTGAAGTTGAGGTTCTACCACCATATGGAATTGAGGTGTCTCCCCCAGGCCTGAATACAGGTGGCGGAGGGGGAGAGGATTAATTAGCTCAAGTGACTGATGAGGGACCTGAGGGGGTTCTGAGCTCGTCTTGGCGACGTTAGCTCCCATTATGACGGTAGCTGGTGGGTTAAATAAAAGGGTGTTCCTGCGGCACGTGTTTGAAAAGGAGGTCCCTGAACCTCAGGTATCGTGCTATCGGGGGAATATTCTAAGCGGCCACGAGGAAAAAAGTGGTCAGCGATGAGGTCTCAGAAGGTTACCTCGTAGGCTTATCGTTGCAAGGGTTGCGACGATGGAGCCAGAGACCTCGTTACCTCCTCAAATTGTTGTTGCCGAGATACCAACTGGGGAACCAAGCGTTCATTCTCTTGGGTTCTATTTACCAGATGGATCATCATCTGGCGAATTTCGGAGAGCTGATTCGATACCTGACTCACGACTGGTGTCGGAGGTAGTAACTCGACAGTAGCTTTTTGTTCGGATTCTCCGAGGACCAGAGGTCTCGGGTTTCGATCGTTAGAAAGCCCTTGAGAGGCTGTTCTTGCATTGGTGAGATGGGATCAGGTTTCCGCTAAGGATTGAGGCCCCTCGCGGAGGTCGGATTGATGAGGTTCTATGGCCAGGAGACCAGAGCCTCCATGGTTTGGCGAGCTAGGGCTCGGAGTTAACGAAGAGACTTCTGCTTGACTGAAATCTTTATTGCTTGAATCCATCTTTAAGCCACGGAGCCAGGGATTCAATTGTTTCGTCCTCACAGACGGCGAGCTAAATCTCACACTAAATCTATTTATTAGAATTGATTTTAAGATAGAATACATGGGCTGAATCTCGTCTAGGACTTAAGATGAACGAACTATTTTACTGAAGAAATCAGAATCAGGTTACAAGTTCTTAGATCGATAAATACAAAACCAGAGAAAACAAAAGTTAAAAATGTGTTATGTTGGTCAGCCCCTCTTCCCTTTACGACTCCCCTTCTAGCTTTATATCCTCGTTACCAATCTCTTGTTAGCCTCTGAGATCTCCACTTCCCAAATCTCGTAACTTCTTTTGACTTGTTCTTCCCTCTAGCTCATCAGTTTGCCGCAAGACGTTAAGACCCTCAATTCTTCTTAATGGGCCGTGTAGGATCTGGACCCACCACGAGTCCCTGAAGTCTCGTCCTAGCCGCAAGGGCTTTGCCAGAAAAGAAGACGGAGGAACTTAGACGGAGTTGTTCTGTCCACTACTACTATTAAAAAAAATCGCGATGTCCCAAATCAACGATTGGCAACTCTGTACTAAACGGAATAGTAATCTGAAGAAGAAATTTATCGAAATTAGAGAATTGTCGGTAGCGTGAAGGAGCGGTGAAGAAGAAAGAAACGTGATGTGACAAGAGCGTTAGCAAAGGATGGCGAGGACTCTTCGTTTTCCCGTTTATTTAACCTTAGCGGTAATGGACCGGAGGCGGAAAAAAAAATTCAAATTACGCCGTAATGTTCAAACCCAAGAGTTCATCTAAACAATGCGGTCCAGTAAACCCTAATGAAGTTCACCAAGGATGAAGCCATAGCAGCGAGAACCGGCGATTCCAACGAGAACCATGCCTGAAGTTGTATTCTATTTCTTTATTTTCATCGATTCCAAACTATGGTATGAACCGAAATTTTTTAAGAAAGGATTTACTCTTCAAATTTCACGCGTGAAAAATGAAGAGTGGGAGGCAACTGTTGAAAATAATTTTATTCCCTTAAAGTTCGGTCATAGCTTAGACCAGGAAAATATAAACAAACTCCTTAATTGTAAGTATAAACCAAGGCCGTAGCCAAGAACACCACTGCCAAACCGAAATCATAGTCGAAGTAAGACGGATATCCCCTTAGTCGGTCTAAATCTTAAGAAATAAAGACAAATGCCTTAATGAATATACAGAAATATTTTTTTATTATATAAGATAGACTCGAATATAAAAATTATCCATAAAATATACGAAAATACTTTAATTCGAATGCTATAAATACAAAGAGAAAAACCATAATTCAGAGATCCAAAAAAACTTAACCAAAAATACTTTTGTGGCTTTTTTCGCTCATCTCTTTTAAAATCCCTAAAACCCTTAGACTATATATTCTTGTTTTTTTCATTGAAGAGCCACCAAAAAACCCAAACATCTAGCACATGAAATTTTAGTTATATATTAATATTCAAATCATTACAACTTCATTTCACATATGATCATATTTAATCTTGCCAACCCTCGGAAATTATTTTTGGGTAGTTAAAAAGCTGGAAAAGTTATAAGAGAGATGCTATTACATTTTGGATTTTTCGATGACTTACGAAACCTATCAGTACATAGTTTTTCTTTTTCACGGAGCTTTTGCACCGCCTGTTGCTCCGCCGCCAGAAGGAGTAGGGGCATCGGTGGAGCCGCCTCCAAGACCAGCCTTAACCTCTTGGTGGCCTTCAGCTCCATAAGCCTTCATCTTATAATCTTCCACGTTACCAGAATCATCAACATAAGGGCTGTTGGTCGGCAAGTCGTCGTTCTTCACTTCTTCATCCGTTTTTTTCTCTGTCGCCGTTTGTTTTTTCTCAGTCTCCATCTCTTTTATTTTGCTTTTAATTTGTTTTTCAATGCTTAACCTGCGAGATGTTTTATGGCCTTTTATGGAGCATTTGTGACTCGCAAAGCTCTAACACGTGGTTCGCTACACGGTATCATCTTCCTTGGTGTCGGCAATATAAAGTAGTGCCGTGTCCAACCTTCGGGAATCATTATGACGCATTTGAAATATCGTTTTCTTGTCAGCATTATAAAGTAGTGCCGTGTCCAACCTTCGGGAATCATTATGACTCATTTGAAATATCGTTTTCTTGTACCATAATTTTACTTTTTCTCTGGTTGAAATGTAATTTTAGTTTAATTTACAATATTATTAACTCTTTTTTTATAATATGTCTTGGTCATTTCTGATAGGTACCAGTTTTAAGACGGTATGTTTTTTTCACCGAAACAAAGAACAAAACACACGTTACCAATAATTTTCACTCTTTTGGTGTTATAAATAGTACTTTTACTACGTGAAACAATTTTTTTGGGGTTAAAAAACGTGAAACAAAATGTTGAATCGTGGATTCCTATATAAGTGAAAGTGAGAAAGTGATTTTAATTTTTTTAAAAATAAAGTCAGATCGTCTCTTATCAATAGATTAATAATATTATAAATATATAAATGTCTCTATCTAAATACGTTTTCTACTTTAATATTGTAGGAGGTAATTTTATTCCCTTATCGTCTGGTCATAGCTAGATCAAAGAGACATAAGCAAACTCTCTAATTGAATGTGAAAACCAAGGTTATAGTCAAAGACACACCGCCAAACCAAGATCATAGTCGAGGTAGAGCGAATATCCCCTTTAGACGATTTGAATCTTAAGAGATAAGGACAAATACCTTAATGAATTAGGGAAATATTCCTTATTGTATAGATAAACTCAAAGATAGAAATTATCCATAAAAAAATATGGAAATACTCTTATTCAAAAACTGTAAATACAAATTGAAGAACCCTAGTTCAAGGATCCAAGATCTTTGACTCAACACACACATATTGTAATTGATTCCTTTATGAAAGATCAATAATGAATCGTTTTACATCTCTTTACATCTTTTGTTCTTGTACTTCTTCATCGAGAATCACCAAACCCCCCCCCCCCCAAAAANCAAAAGAACGAAGATGAGCAAATCAAGCAGCTCCTCCGAACCGGAGAATAGCAAAAACCTCAAATCTACGTTCGAGGAAGTAGCTACGACTCAACTCGAGGAGGTAGCACCCAAAACAGCCAACGACGCGGCGATTGCGGCAAAGCTTCAAGAATACAAAGTGATCGCGGCAAAGCTGAGACAAAACGAAGCCCGACTGAAAGATTTAGAAGATGATAACGCGATTCTCAAAGCCTCAGTGGCGGTGAAAAATGCCCAGGCATCTGACACAGGCATTGAAGACGGCGGAAAACGTGTCAGGTTCAAGAGGAAGGTTCCACCGATGCAGTCGCTGGACGAGACACCGACAAAGACCGCAAAAGAGGCGCGAGCGCATCAAACTCCAAGCTTAGGGCTAACCCGAACCCCAAGCTCTCACAACCATAACGTTCTTAGCAGATCCCACGAAGAAAATGCTAACGAGACCCCTGGTTTAGAAGTCATGCTGGCGGGAAGGCTAGAAACCATGGAGAATATGATGAAGCGTCTGTCGGGAGTAGCTCAACCGATTATCAAGAGCGCTGCCAACTTCTATCCAGATACGCCATTCATCGGTGCCATCGCTCTTAGCGAAGTTCCCAAGAGGTTCACCTGGCCAATCATGGCCCTGTACGATGGAACCTCTGACTCGGACACGAAAATAGCCCAATATTACCAATGCCTGCTCACCGCTCCAACCGGTTATGAGCACTTGTAAGTCTAAATGTGCAGAGGATTTGGAGCAACCCTCAAAGGTCCAATGTTATTATGGCACTCTAACCTGGCCAACGACTACATTGATTCCTTCGCTACGCTGACGGACTATTTACCGAGCAGTTCACTAGCAGCCGTACTCTGAGAAGTACCTCCGAAGACCTCTATCTAGTCAAAAACCGAGAAGATGAAAGTCTGAAGGAATACATCTGACGATTTAACGAAGAAAAGGTATTGATGCCTAACTACGTCACCTTTACAGGTATTTCAGCTTTCAGGCAAGGGTTGTTGGTCAATAGTGATCTTTATAAATACCTCACTAAATTCCCTTGCCATAAAATGGAACATATCCTTTCTAAGTCCCAGGGGCTGATAAAGTGGGAAGAGGACCCCGCCTATCAAGCTCACGTAGCTCCGAAGGCTAGTCCTAAGATTCTCAAGCAAGACAAAGCTTTTAGCACACAGACGGACCGACCCCAAGGCCAAACGGGAGCTTAAGGAAACAATAGAAATCTCGCCAATCGTTGGGCTAAGTCCATAGCAGTAGCCAACAAAGAAGAGCACATGGCTTTACAAGAGCCAATCGAAGATATATTGATCACGGCTCCAACAGAAGTAGTCGCGGAGTTAAGTCGTCTCACCAGAGATATCACATGGCCACCTAGGCCACGATCTCCCACCTACACCAAAGGAGGTAGTTCCGAATGGTGTGGCTTCCATGGAAACTATGGCCATCAAACGAAGAATTGTGCGCTATTAAGGCAAGAGGTGAAAAGCCTCCTAAAGAAGGGCCTTATCAAGGATTTTGTCGCCAAAACTGTCGAAGTAACCCAACAACGCCAGTCTAGTCACCCCGAACCCTCGGAGGAACCGGCTCCATAATCACCTAAGCATACTAGGGTGATCAACTTTATTTCAGGAGGGTTTGAGGACCAGAAAAAGGCAGGGTCCCATCCCCTACAAGGAGTCCTTTGCCTTTCAAGGGAATCGAAGAGCGAAGCACCACCAAAGATAAGAATATTTTTCACTCCCTTTGGTGGCGACAAGCGACAACCTACTCACCACGATGGCTTTGTTGTATCCCTAACTATGGCTTCCTGTATTATTAGAAGGTTCCTTATCGACAGCGGAAGCTCGGTCAATATTCTTTTTGCGCAGACCGTAAAAGAACTGGGAGTTCCAGATTCGGACGTCGTACGAAGATCAAGCGTCTTGGTCGTCTTTAGCAGAGAGACAATCCAAACCATAAGAGAAGTCACCCTAAGCGTATGGGGAGCCGAAGTCCACCAACGAACCAGATTCACCATCGTAGATTGTCCATTAGCATACAACATTATCACGGGAAGACCATGGATCCACGCGATGAAGGGCGTCCCTAGAACCGTGCACCAAGTTATGAAATTCCCGACCCCTTAGGGAGTAGGGGAAATCGAAGGAGAGTTGCAAGATGCTAGATCTTGCTACGAGATTACCCTCAAAAGCACATCAATGCTTCCAGCACGGGTTTTGACCAAGGTCGATAACAACAATGAGGAACTAAAGATCGAAAAGCTTGATGAAGTCCCCTTCGTCGAAAGTGATTCCACTAGAAGACTAAAGATCATTTTATGTCTCTCCTTAGACTTAAAGGAAAGGTTGATAGGTTTCCTTCGATTTAACCAAGATTGCTTTGCCTGGTCGCATGCGGGTATGTTAGGGATCGACCCCAGCATCATCTCGCACAGACTAATGGTCGACCCAGACCACCCATCGGTGAAGCAGAAAAGAAGTAAATTCGCCCCAGAAAGAGACGTCATTGTCAATAAGGAAGTAAGCAACCTCCTTAAAGCAGGATTCATATGAGAAGTGTGATATCCTGAATGGTAAGCCAACGTGGTAGTCGTAAGAAAGAAGAATGGGAAGTCGAGAGTTTTTTTCGACTTCACGGATCTCAACAAGGCTTGTCCCAAGGATCCTTTTCCTCTCCCACACATTGATAAGGTTGTCGACGCCACCGCAGGGCATGAGCTCATGAGTTTCATGGACGCTCTCATCGGATACAATCAGATCTTGGTGCACCCTAGAGATCAAGAGAAGACGATGTTCATTATGTCCCAAGGGATCTATTTCTATAAAGTCATACCCTTCGGCCTCAAAAACGCCGGGTCCACTTACCAAAGGTTGGTCAACCAGATGTTTCCCGAGCATATCGATCAAACAATGGAGGTGTACATCGACGATATGCTAGTAAAATATTTGCTAGCAGAAGACCATATTTTACACCTACACCAAGCCTTCGACACGCTCCAGAAATATAAGATGAAGCTCAACCCGTCCAAGTGCTCCTTTGGCGTCAGTTCCGCGCAGTTCTTATGATACATCATTAATCATCGGGGAGTTGAAGCAAATTCGGAGCAGATAAAAGCGATCCAAGGGATCCCAATGCCACAAAATCCCAGGGACATCCAGAAACTAACAGGAAGAATGGTAGCTCTTAGCAGGTTCACATCAAGGCTATCAGACAAGTTGCACCCCTTCTTCGAAGCCCTCAAGAAGGGAAAGGAGTTCGTATGGGATTACAAGTGTAAAGAAGCCTTGGTGGCCCTCAAAGATTACCTGTCCACGCCGTCATTGCTATCTAAGCCTAAAGACAAAGAGCCCCTGCTATTGTATATAGTCGTCTTCGATCAAGATGTCAGTGGTGTTCTCGTCAGAGAAGAAGCTACCATCCAGCACCCCGTATACTATGTTCGCAAATAGTTTTTTGATGCCAAGACACGGTACAGTCACCTGGAGAAATTTGCTTTAGCCTTGGTTGTGGCCGCCCGAAAACTAAGGTCATACTTCCAAGCGCATCCAACCGTGCTAGTAACCTCAGCCCCTATCAAAATCGTTCTGCACAAGCCCGAAGTGTCAGGAAGACTAGTCAAGTGGGTCATAGAGCTGGGGGAGTATGATGTAGTCTTCAGACCAGCCACCGCTATAAAAACCCAGGCGTTGGCAGATTTCGTAGCAGAATTCGCACCCACTATGAATCCGTTGGTGAAGGAGGAGGTATAAACTCTCCACGCCATAAGATCATATGGAGAATGGACATTGCACGTAGATGGTTCTAGCAAGGCCAGGGGAACAGGCCTTGGAATCACATTGACCTCACCCCACAGCGAGAAAGCATCCCACGCAATCTAATGCGAATTCAAAGCTACAAAGAACGAAGCTGAGTATGAGGCCCTTATAGTTGGGCTAACATTAGCAAAGGAGTTGGGAGCTCAAAAGATTGCAGTCCATAGCGACTCGCAATTAATCATCAACCAGATCAAAGGCGACTATCAAGCCAGGGCCGCAACCATGCCAAATAACTCACGATGGCCAAGGATTTCGTAGTAGATTTTGAAGAGTGCAGACTGCACAAAATCCCATGAGAGGAAAGCAGCCAGGCTGACACATTGACTAACCTTGGATCTGCATTGCAAACCATCGAGATTATTGATATTCCCTTGTTAATGCTATAATGGCCTGTCATTGCTAAAGAAGTGCTCGCTGCAGAAGTGGAAGCAGAGAATGGCATGACCCAAGGGTCAACTGAGCCAACATATGAATGGAGAATACCGATAATATGATATCTCAGGAATGGGATCCTACCAGAACTCAAAGTCGAATTCGTCACAATCAAACGATAAGTTTCAAGATATTGCATAGTCGGTGAAAACCTCATTAGACGATCCTTCTGGGGACCATTGTTAAGATGTGTTGGGTGTCCCAAAGCAAAGCTCGCTTTAGAGGAACTCAACGAAGGCACTTGGGGATCACACTCGAGGGGCAGAAGCCTTGCCCGAAGAAAAGATAGAGCATGATACTATTGGCTAACGCTAGCTAACGATGCAAAATTTTATACACGTAATTGCAAACAATGTCAGATACATTCTCAAGTGTCTAAGCTTCCTCCCGAGAATTTGAAGCAAATAGGTGAAAAATCGCTATGGCGCCTTCACAGAACTTTTTTTTCCTCGTGATGATGGATTACTTCACCAAGTGGGTGGAAGTAGAAGCACTGAGCCAAATCACTAACGTCCACATATGGAATTTCCTTTAGAAAAGATTCATGTACAGATTTGGAGTGCCCCATGAGATTGTCACGGACAACGGACCCCAATTCACAAGCAATGCTTTCAAGGAGTTTAGTGAGACATGGGAGATTAAATTTAGCTTCGCTACACCCCATCATTCATAGTCAAATGGCCAACCATAATCAACTAATAAGACAATCGTCAACATGCTGAAGAAAAAGTTGGATGCGAAAAAGGATTTTGGATCGATGAACTCCCTGGTGTACTATGGGCATATCGAACGACCACCAAGTCTGCCAACAGCGAAACCCCCTATTCAATGGTCTATGGCACAAAGACAGTTATTCTCGCAAGGATAAGCGTAAAAACAGCCAGAACTCTTTGCAACGACGAGGAAGCTAACGATGACTTGGTGGCCTTAGACCTGGACCTGATTTAGGAAAAGAGGGATGCGGCGATGGTGTGCAATGTGTTACCCACAAGAAGTAGCCAAAAGCTACAATAGAAAGGTCAGAATGCAAACTTTCCAAAAAAGAGACTTGGTCCTGAGAAGAGTGTTTGAAAACACCAAGGAAAAAGCCGCTGGAAAGCTAGCCTCAACCTGGGAAGCATCTTACCAGATCATAGAGGTACGAAGTGTCGGAGCTTACAGACTACAAGACAGGCATGGGAGAGAGCAACCAAATAGCTGGAACGCCTTCCACCTCAAAAAATACCACCTCAAAAAATACCACTTTTAAGTAAGAAGCTTTAGCATTAGCCTTGCATTCTTTCTCAGCCATGAGATGGCCCTCATTTTTCTAAAATTCAATTATGTAATAAAAGCACCTAACTATTATTTGATAAAAGAAAATGCGGGTCTTGAAATACATTTTTGAAAGAAAAGAAAAACGACTTCCTTTGGAAAAAAAGATATACACTATCTTTAGAAAACTCCTAAGGAATCGACTAAGGCCTTGTGCCCACTAAGACCGTGTGCCCACTAAGGCTTTATGCCCAGTAAGGCCTCGTGCCCACTAAGGTTGTAAGCCCACCAAAAAATCCATACAATGCAGACTAGCTCCTAATTACGGTCCATCTAATGTGGACGAGTTCCTAAAAACCATAATTAAAAAGCCATGGTGAAATGCGTATAGGCTCTTAATGGTGGTAGATGCAATGCATCAAAATTATGAGTTGCAAAGCTAATGGAACATGTGCACCCCTGCCATCCTAGCACGCGACTCATAGAAAAATTTAAAATCAGTCCGTCACAATAAAGCTAGTAAAAACTCAGACACAAAGTGTCAAAAAGGCTATGCGCCTAGACACTAAATGTCCAAATAGGCAGGTCTTCCCAGAGACCTAGTCCCCACCGAGTTCACAAAACTCACCAAAGGCTAGTACCGCTAATCACATACCCTAGCCCAAAGACCATGAGTCCAAATAAGGAAAGTGTGCCTAGAGGCCTTGTGCCCACCAAGTTCACGACAACTCATTTTATAATTAACGCTTATGAGTGTCTAGATATCTTTGTTGCAGAAAACAAGCCAAAAAGTTTGTACATTCAAAAAGCAGAAAAGACTTATCATATTACCAAAAGAGTTGTTTGCCACACGACAATGGCTTCAAAAAAAGAGGGAAAAGCAAAAAGGGTTCTTCAAGCTCCTCATTCCGCCTTTGACTCCGGGGTAAAACCAGAGGGACCAGCTCCAATTTTCCTATCACAAAGCAAGGACATCAGGGTTACAAAGTAATGCGGAGGAGCCATTCCACTCTCTTTGGCCTGCTGAGAAGTCTCTCGTTGGTAAGCAGCCTTAATCTTCTCCATGTCCTACCTCAGATGGTTACCTAGGATAAGGTCTTTGGCCATCTCCCAACGAGCGATGGCGAAAGCATTCTCATAAGATGAGTCCAACCGCCGCTCTAGAGACGAAACCTGCTGATAGTGCTCGGAAACCTCATTTTTCTTTGTAGCCATAAGCTTCTCTGCATACTCAGCCTTGAGTTGGGCGTCCCTAAGGCTCTTGATTGCATCCGTAGCCTTCCTACGCTCCCTGTCCACCTTGTGCTCCAAGGCCCTTAGCTTGGAATCCGGCTCAGAAAACTGAAGCGGATCCCTAGCACTTTACCTCTACTGAACAAAGATAGTCGCCGCTAGCTACAAAAAAGACAATAAAAAACAAATTTCCTAATTACTAAGGTTACAATAAGGACAGAAGGGAGACAAACCCGCATGAGGTCAGAGTAAAGGACCCGAGAAGAGCGATGTGGTTCCTCTATCATTCCCGAGAGATCATACGAGCATAACTTCTCCCGGAGCATGCCCCTTCCATAGGCCAACCCTGGGATCGACCCTAGGTCTTTTTGGTAGTTGGAAGCGGAAGAGTCTCGACCCCTGTTGTGGCACCAAAACCATAAGACTGAGGAGTGTCAGGGGACGCAAGTCCCTGAAGTCTAGCCCTATCCGCAATGGCCTTGGCTAGAGCAAAAGACGGAGAGGCTCTCGATGAAGTTGTTTTGTCCATAATTGATACTCAAGAAAACCGCAATATCTAGAAATCAGCGATTGGCGATTCTACACTAAACGGAATAGTAATTGGAAGATGAAAACTTACCAGAATGAGAAGATTGTCAGTAGCATGAAGGAAGCAGTGAAGAGAGAGAGAGAGAGAGAGAGAGAGAGAGAGATGTGATGTGACAAGAGAAATGGCAGAGAATGACAAAGACTCTTCACTTTCCCTCTTACTTAACCCTATCGGTAATGGGCCGAAGACAAAAAAGCCCAGATTACGCCACAAAGTTCAAGCCAAAGAGTTCATCTAAAAGATGCGGCATGCTAGCGCTAATGAGACTCACCAACGATGAAGCCAAACAGCAAGAACTGGCGACGCCAATAAGAGCCATGGCTGAAGCTACGCTCTTATTTTTCATTTTTTTACAAAGTCCATCCTAAACTAAGGTAAAAACCAAAATCTCTTAAGAAAAGATCTTCTCTTCAAATTCCACACGTGGAAAATGAAGAGTGGGGGGAAACTGTTGGGGTAATTTTATTCCCTTAGCGTCTGGCCATAGCTAGACCAGGGAGACATAAACAAACTCCCTAGTGGAATGTGTAAACCAATGCCAAAGCCGAGGACACACCGCCAAGCCAAGGTCATAACCGAGGTAGAGCGAATATCCCCCTTAGACGATTTAAATCTTAAGAGATAAGGACAAATACCTTAATGAATTAGGAAAATATTCCTTATTGTATAGATATACTCGAAATAGAAGTTATCCATAAATAAATATGGAAATACTCTTATTCGAAAACTATAAATACAAAGGGAAGAACACTAGTTCAAGGATCTGAGACCTTGGACTCAACACACACATATTGTAATTGATTCCTTTACGAGAGATTAAAAAGAATCGTTTTACATCTCTTTACATCTTTTGTTCTTGTACTTCTCCATCGAGAATCAACAAAAAACCCCAAAACAGTATATATGAAATTATATTATTTTAGTACAAATGTACAAGTGTAAGTTAGATTAGGCATTCGTGATGTTGTTCAGGTTCGAATCTCAAGCTCTAACCTTATAGGATCCATTCTGGTTTTTGAAAAGTTTGGTTCGGGTTTTTCCGGATGCATCGGATTTTATAAAACTATTAAAAACGCGGATAGATCCGATACTGTTTCTAGTTCAACTATTTTCGTGTTTTTCGAATTCAATTTTTCTTCATATTTCTCCAATTTTTGAATATTTCGGGTTTTAGTCGAATATTTTTCGGATTTTTTCAGATTCGGGATCCGTTTTTCTCTTCATTTTTCCATTTTTTGAATATTTCGGGAATCAATCGAATATTTTTAGGTTATTTTTCTGATTATCCAGTTGTTTTAGAATTTTTGGGTTCGACTATTTTCAAGGTTTTCGGATTAGAGTTTAGTTTTTCTTTAGATTTCTTTATTTTTTCGGAAATTTCGGGTTTTAATCGAATATTTACGGGTTTTTTCTAATTTTTCAATTGTTTAAAGATTTGGGTTCTGGATTTTCGGATTAACAAAGACAAGTATATTATATAAGGGTATAAGGGTAACGATGTATGTATGTGTGTGCGCAAACGTTCGGAGCAACCATATACTACTTCGAGTTTCGAGTTCAGTTCGAGTAGAACCCGAAACTCGAAAATATTTGAACATGGAACATGTTCGGATTTTTCACATGATTTTTATTCGGTTCGACGTAAAGATTTTGTTGTTAAATAAAATGTAAAGATCTAATCTCATTCTTATAAACATTTTTCAAATACCAATTTATTTTATAAAATAATAGTATCCACTAAATATTTTTAATTCGCATAAAATAAATATTTTATGATAAAACTTACAAAAATATTAAATAAATAAAATTATATTTGTTAAACACAAAATATTTCAACTAATTATGTTAGTTTTATCACATATAAATATTTTTCAAATAAAAAATTTGAAAATAATAACAATATTTAAAAATTGTATACAAAATAAAATATAATTAAACATATATAAAACAAAAAAATCTGTCTGTGCACAGCACGAGATCAACTCTAATAATGATTTTTTAAAAGGAAAGTGTATATTATATTAACAACATATGTAACATAACAACGTTTTTGAAAAGACTTTTGCGAGGGAATCAATCCTTGTAAATTTGCGGGACATTTGGTAGACAGTTGTTACAAATTTGGTGGAGACATCGCAGAACTTATTCAGTTCCTTCGAGAAGAAAATTATGATTACCAATCTTTCTCAAATTTCCGACTAAATTGCGAGCACTTATTAGAAGGTGCTACATGGTTAGAAGAACTTGTTGATTATTATCGCGTACATGTTTAGATAAGAAAAAATAGAGAGTTGAGCCTTGTAATGTGTATGGTATGGGTGAATAGCTCTTCGCCACGAGAGTGGGTTGATCGACTAAGGAGGGTTCCTTGGCCTAGTAATAGCTTTGATAATCAAATAAAGTCTAAAGAAACCCATTTGCATTCTTTGATTTAATTCTAAAAAATCTACATGTCTCAAGACCGATTTAATCCCTCTTGAATTTTGCATTGTTTGTCTTGGTTTTGCAAATTAGATACTTGCTTTAACCTTATGCTTGTTTGCTTGGTTTATTAGTTGCATATGTGTTAGTGTGTTTAGGTTTTGTTTGCATCTAGATTAGTAGTTTAAGTATCAACCTTCACTATCTTCCTATTTGCTTAGCTTATGAGATATTGTGTATTTCTAGTGCTTGAGTCTCTAGTTCTCGTGGGTTCTACCCTTAAGTACTACAATCGACATAGCCATATACTTGTCGTTTAATGAGGATGGTTAATTGATTAAGATTTATAAATTTAAAACTTGAAGTTCATTCATAGCGAAATATAGCCTCGTCAATGTATGCACTGAAAACTGCATGATTTTATGAAAAGATGATGATAAGTTGGAGGAGTGTCGTTTTGTGGAAAGTCGAGGTATAAACTATACATGCGACCTTGGAATTTGAAATGTATGCTCACGTGCTTGATCATTGTGTACTACCAAAACAATGCAAAAATTGAATAAATTATCCACAGTAACCCTCCCCCCCCCCCCCNCTCATTCAACCATTGAAATGCATTTTCTTACCAATTTCATGTACTAATCAACCGATAAACAGTATCGAAACACCAATGTGCATACCAAATTCAACAATCAAATCCAATTGTAAACCCTAAACAAACATTATTTCAAATGCAGCTCGAGGAGGAGAGAAAAGCTAATCTCGATTTCAACTGAAGCAATGGAATGCTTGCCTTTATCAATGGATTGGTAGACGACTCACGACAGCGGCGAGAACACACAGCGGAAGAGAAGACAAAATGACGTCGAGGTTCTCATCGAGCTGGTTGATATTTTATTTGTTTTTTTTATTTATTTTCTTTTTTTATTTATATCTTAATGACTGGTTTTTTTGTCTTCTCGTATATCATTAAAACAATAAGGGCATAGAAGGTTAAAGAGAGAGATAAGAGATTGATGTTTTTTAAAGGCTTATCATGTGATGGCTCCTTGTTATAGACGAATAAAAGAAATCTTAACAATACCGAAATACAAACTAAAATTACAACTGATGTGTACTTATTTTCATACATATTTAGATGTATTTTAGCTTAGTTTCATCCACTTTTAGGTTGTATATATTGAATTTTAGCCTTAAAATCCATATAGATTGAGTCTAGATTTTAGTTTTAAAGTTAGTTGCATATGCATACACTTTCTTGCATTTTTAGGTTTTACTTTTGGAGTGGCTTAATGAAAGCTCTAGGGATGGATTCAAGGTAGATATGAAGCTAAGAAATCATGGAAATAAAGTACTAAATGCATTTGTAAAGGATGAAGGCAATAGAGCTAACAAAGGACGAAAGAAGAAGCCCCAAACTGCAAATGAATGTGGCTATCGACCAACATGGTCGATAGTGGCATGCACAGGATCGATAGTCACATGCACTGGCAGACTTGCTGTCAAATTCATGCCACTATCAACCAGCCTGGTCGATAGGCGCATGCATAAGGTCGATAGTGGTATGCACAGACGGGATAAATTTCTTTTAGGGCAACTTCTCTTCCTTCCTTTAGTATAAATAGCCTCCCATTTGTTCCAAGAACACACCTTTGATCTATTTTACAACTTTTCTTATTATTTTAAAGACTTGTAATAAATATTTTGGTTTCTTTTATTTAGATTTGTGTTTCTCTTATTCATCTCTTTCTTTTAGATCTAAATCTAAGAGCATGGAAGCTCAAAAACCAAACTTTTGTCTTTGGATTTCCATGAAACTTAGCGAGTAGATCCCTTTTGAATCTTGAGATGGAGTAGGCTAGGGTTAGATATAGGATGTGAAGGATGATTAGGCTAGATTTTGGCATAGATTCCTAACTAGGTTTTGTTTAGTTCTTCAAAATTCATTGCTTGCTCATTGACGCCTAGAAAGTGTTGGAAGCAATGCTTGAGAGAATGAAATATATGTCTTTCACTTGGGCCCATGAGAGTGGATGTTACTTAGGTGCTAGATGACTAGAAGGGCTTGTAGAACACTATCACTTGTATGTTTAGATAGACCATAAGCGAGAGTTGAGCCTTGTAATGTGTGAGTGAATAGATCTTCGTCATGAGAGTGGGTAGATCGATCAAGGGGGATCCTTAGACTAGAAATTGCTTCAATCCTCTAATAAAACCTTAGGAAAGTCTATCATAAGTCTAGATCAAACCCGACCAATTGCTACTATCTCAAGATTCGATCTTCATTATAGTTTACTTTCAAAGCTTGTTCCTTTCTTGTCTTTTACTTATAACCTTTTTATTTATTGTCTTTATTTATGCCTTTTGATTATGTTTGCCTTTACCTTCAATATATTTAGTGGAGACTAGTGACAACCTCCATCTAAATCACCCTTCCTAGACTAGGATTCCAAGTGCATTCTCCTTGCTTAAGTTCTTTTACAGCTTCTATATCCATGGACGATACCTTAAGTATTACAACTCGATCTCGTTCTCTGGCAGGATTGTTGAATAGGCTTAAGTTTTATAAATTTAAGCTTGCTACTTCCTACCTCCAAAGGGCCTATGTCAACAACAAAGGAAAAGATGGTTAAAATGGCAACCGCACAAAGAAATTGTTGTTCCCAAGGAACACGAACCCTAGCCCCCAACAACCTTTCAGAGCACTAATCTTACTCTCTCGACTACACCCAAAAGTATGAACCCACTAAGACCAACGACACCCATTCCGCACAAACCCAACATGATCGACAACGCTCCATGGGAGAACCCAATGAGAATCTAAACCATGAAGAACCCAATTCGAAAAAGAATTTTCAAAAAAACAAGATCCCAAAATTTAGGTCCAGTTGATTGTTGGTTCCCTTATCCAAAAGATAACGAGACCTGTAAGAAGAAAGAAAACTTCTTTCGCTGGAAGAAGTAAAAAGATTTGAGCTCCGACGTTGGGATAAGGAACTTCAATATGCACCACCATCAAGTACCACCACCATTGGGAGACAACTCCAGTAGTAGTTAAGCCGTTAAAAACCTTCGGACCAGTCTGGTTGCCTTCTCCCTCTTGTTATCTCCGGTGGTGAGCTGATGACTAGAGACATGGAATAAAGATCTCGTGACCTTAACCATAAAAACCGTCATGACTGATGCCATTACCGGTAGAGTCCATAGAAGTGGTCCCCCGTGTCTTGACCAACACCGGAGCCTTATACGACTCTTCGTTTTTTCTTCATGCTCAAACTAACACGCGTCTCCAACAGAAGAAATTGCCGACACTTGTAAGCCAAAAACCTCCTCTACGCGCCTTCGCCGGACAAAGTCAGAACGAGAAACTTCTCGGACAACTAACAAGTCGCTTCCTCCGCCAAGACATCACGGTTGAGAAAGATCTAGTCGTAGTACGCTCACTCTACCGTAGATCAGGCCCATTGACTGAATCAGGAAGAAGATCCATGGCATAGGCGGCTTCACCTACGGTCACGCGCCTCCAATTTAGCTGGGTTGCCGTCAACTTGAAAAGGAAAAATAGTTTCCGAGCACCCCAAGAACCCTAAAACGCGTCCACCTCCTCATCCTTCCATCTCCAAAGCCTAATCGCAGCTCCAGAAAGCGACATATCCTTCAGATCCAAAAACTTCTCGAGTAGATCTATATCTGAAATCGCCGACACAAGCTAGAGACTTTTGCATATCGGGCTGGAAGCGAGAGAGTTATAAATGGAAAAGAGCAAATAAGGTGTAAAGAGATGAGCCATCCGACGGCGTCTTCTGCTGGCCATCAGAGGCAAAGGGACAGTGATCTAGTTTTTTGTCTTTTATCTTTTGAGAGAAAAACTTCAGTTAACTTTTTCAAAATAGAAGAGTTTCTTTGTATTTTTTTTTTTTCGTATTTCCGCCAAAAAGATTCTTCAGCAAATATTTTCATTTTTCTTTTCTTTTGGGGGCAGATAACAACAGAGTGAAATGTCCTGGAGCATTTATTAGTTGTGAAAACATATGTAACACTCGTCTCGCCAATTTTTGAGAAGGGCATGCTACAACTTGACTTAATTTAAATTTCAGGCCGCACATCTAATTACGGATCAACTTCTTATCATTAAATATTTCATAAATGTCTAACATCCAACTAACCGAACACTAAAGTCTAAACCGAAATAAAATCGGAAATAACTATTCATCACACTCTATTCATCACACATTATAACTATAACACACATTACAATCATCATACAAAACAATCAATGGTGATAACTATTAACTCTAATTTAAATTTAACACGAAAGAAATCAATTCATGCAAGACCCAATCAAACTCGATTCATAGAGACTTAATCATGTTCTGGTGTTACCCTAACGAGGAAGTAATAGTAAACCAAGCATGGGGGTCATTTGGTAAATAGCCCTTACCTTAGCAAAGCGGAAGAAATGTGCGATCTCTGAATTTCGAATGATCAATCAAACTCTAAATCTGAAATCAGAATGAAATTCCAGTCACAAGAGCCCCGGAACGAATAAAATAGGACTTAGAACGGAAAAATGGACCTCTTGGATTAAACCGGACCGAACCGATCAACTGTTAAAAGCCAAGGAAAAGTCAAAGGTCAAAAATCGGTCAAAGTCAACGGTCAAAACTCGACCAAAGTCAATGGTCAACGTCTGGTTAACGAACAACCTTGAAGTCAACGGTCAAATATGGTCAACAATGCTACCTGGTCAAACCAGTCAACAGTCAATCGACCTGATACGTAGACCAATCAGAGAGTGACACGTGGATAGACGATACCACGTCGTCAGACGCGATCCGACACGTCATCGATCTGATAACCCAATCTGACCCGACGACGATCCGACCTGACCTAACCCGATATCCGGGTCGACGGTCAACGATTGACCGAGTTAACCCGTCAGAGTTGACCGAGTCACCAGCGAGTTAATCGGCTTAGGTGTACCGGCGGCTACGGTGACTTATCGGAAAATTTGTCGGCAGCGATGGCGGCTACTTGACTACGGTGTTTGGTACAGTAGCAGCGGCTCCGGCGAACGGTGAACGGCGAACGGCGACGGCGAGTGGGTTTCACGCGCGGATCTTTCTTCATCGCATGCGGACGCGTGCAGTGGCTGATCGAATTGTCGTTTGTGGCTTTGGCTTCGTCTCGGCGAGGGTTTTCCAATGGTATATTGTGCGTTTTCTTTGTCGGATTTCGATGGCTGAGTGATGGACGTGTTCTATGTCCCTGATTGATGACAAGTTCGTCGAGTCTCTCAAATCTCTCAGAATTTTTGTAGAGATTCGACGTCGTAAGCTTTTCTGATAGAAAAAAAATAATGATGGAGACTCCTTAAATAGAACCAATACATAGGGTTTCTGTAGATTTTACTGGCCTTTGATGGGCCTCATCCACAAACCCTTCTTTAAGGTCCATTCTGTTATAATTTTCCCCCACTAACGAGGAATTCGCCCCCGAATTCTGATCATGACATGCATGTCCATCACTCCCAAAAAGTCCAGGATAATCAGTTCTCATTTGAGTCTCGGTCTCCCAAATCTCCTCTTGGATCCCATCTCTTTCCCAACGAACTTTAACCATCACAATGTTCTTCCGTTGAAATTCTTTCTCTTGCTGTTCCAGAACCTCTACTCGTTGACAAGGCGTAGATAGGTTCCTATTGATATCACTTGGTGGCTGCTGCAAAATGAACTCTTGTTTTTTAACAACCTTCCTCAGAACTGACACATGAAACACGTCGTGGAAATCTGCCAACTCTGGTGACAACTGCAGGCGATAAGCCACTGCACCAATCCTCTCAACAATAGGATACGAACCCATATATCGCGACTTAAGCTTTTTCAACTTCCGTGTCCCAGACCCTCCTTGGAATGTTCTTATCATTAGGTATACTAAGTTCCCTACTTCAAATTCCAGATCCTTTCTACCCTTATCTCCATAACTCTTCAGGCGGTCATGGGCTTCCTTCAAACAGTTTATGAGCACCTCCACTTGCTTTACCGTCTTCTGAACGATTGTTGATTCTACAGCTCGCAGCTCCCCCACTTCTGTCCAGCAAAGATGTGTGCGACATGGCCTACCATAAAGAGCCGCATATGGTGCCATCTCGATGCCCGAATGATAACTATTGTTGTAGGCTAATTCTGCTAGTGGTAGATACTTTCTCCAATTACCTTCCCAGCCTAGTATGTAAGCCCTCTACGTATTTTCCGAAGTATGAATAGTCCGCTCCGACTGATCATTTGTCTACAGGTGATAAGTTGTACTCATATGGACCTTAGTCCCCAACACCTATTAAAAAGCCTGCCAAAATATTGAGGTGAACTTCACATTGCGGTCAGACACAATAATGACAGGTACTCTGTGAAACCTCACAATCACATCCACATACTTCTGCGCCAGCTTACCAGCCCCATCTGTCTTTTTAATCGCCAGGAAATGAGCAGATTTGGTGAGTCTGTCTACGATCACCCAAATGACATTCTTCCCGCCACTAGTCTTTGGCAATCCGGTAACAAAATCCATAGTCACCATATCCCACTTCCACTCATGCATTGACAAACTCTACAATAATCCACTAGGCACCTGGTGCTCTGCCTTTACCAACTGACATGTCTAGCACTGAGAAACCTAAGTGGCTACATCCCTTTTCATACCACCCCAATGATAGAACCGCTTCAGGTGTCGATACATCTATGTACTTCTTGGATGAATAGAGAACCACGAGTAGTGAGCCTCCTACAAGATCTCACGCCTCAACTCAACATCATTGGGCACACACACTCGATTCTTGAATAAGTATGTCTCATTACTAGAAATTTGATAACCAGACACTTCCTTCTCAACCAGCTTACCCAGTGCTTCGTTCTTTCCTTGGACTTTTTGTATTCTTCAAAGCAAATCATCTTGATCCAGGGCATCTAGACCAACAGTGTTCTCCTCCACAATGATTGCATGCAATCTGAGATTTTCCAGCACCCCAACAAGCTTCTAAACCTCTTTGGTTCCAGAAACCTCACTCTTGTGCCTACTAAATGCATCAGCCACCTGATTGGCCTTGCCAGAATGGTATGTCATCTCTAAATCACAATCGGCCAGAAAATCTCCATCCACATGCGTTGTCTCAAATTCAAATCCCTTTGAGTGAAGATGTATTTGAGACTCTTGTGATCTATAAAATCTGGACCTTCTCCTGATAGAAATATGGTCTCTAAATCTCTAGAGAAAATTCGCTAGCACTAGATCATGAGTCGGATAGTTGACCTCATAAGGTCTCAACTAGCGTGATGCATGTTGAGGTCAAAAATGGTCACGACGAAATTGATGCCTAAAAAGCACAACAGAAATGTTGTCTCTCTTTCAGGAACGAAAATCGTAAGAGGATTATGAATTTCGAGGCTCTTGCCATCTAGTTGATCTCCTCTCAACCAAACTTTGAAACCCCGCGTCTAGCCAACCATAGGCAATCGCTTCGCAAAGTCTAGTCACTCGCGAACAACTTAATGCGAGAATATCAAAATCAATGCCCGAGACTTTTGTATAACTCCCGAGAGATCTAAATAGACAAGTCTCAAAACGATAGGAAGTCATTGTAAACATCAGATAACCACGTCGCTTCGGAACATGAACAAGGTCTAGTCGCCTGTAGGCGAATAGACTCTCGGAAATTCTAGTCGCATGTTGGGTGACTAGACACGGGAAACGTCTAGCCGCAGCCGCAAAACGCTAGATCAGATATGACTATAGACGACCAGAACAATTAACCAGCTCGTGATGGCGAGAGTGCCAATAACGACGCTAAAAACACTCCGGCGATGAACAACACCGCTGTCAACGCTGACGCAAACACTGCGACGTTCGAGGAGATCAAAAAGATGTTCTCGACTCTCGAAAAGAACTCAGTCGAACAAGACGAACTAACTAGCTCTCTCGCTAAACAGGTTGAAACCCTAACTGCAAGGACTAGAACTATTCTTCCGCGCGGAGCTACTAGACTCCGCGGAAGAAGATTCGACTTCATCACTCCGCTCAGCTTACTCCAGAACGCGTAGGAAAAACAATTGGAACAAAACCCCAATGTAATAGCCCATGTCGCGGCTTGAAATAACATGGATGACCCTCCAAATCCCGAGAAGGAAACAGAAGAAAATGAAGTCGAGCGAATCGATCTGGACTTCAGTGATCAATCTGATTCCACAGGTGAAGATGCTAACATACACCCAAGAAGGGTTAAGGGCCGCGCAACACGGAAAGACTCTCAGCTCAACGAACCCACGACAAAAGAAGAAGAAGGAGAAGAAAATATCTTCTAGGTAGCAAGAGACACAGGCCGAGGAGCAGGCCGAGGAGCAGGCCAGAACCATTTGCAATGCACGCCGACCGTCTTAAAAAAAGACCAGTCACGGTCTCGACAAGATTCACGATCTTTATGACTACATCGCGAAAACAGCGGCAGAGGTTAAAGCGGTAAAATCGCAGATCCACCACGCGACCAGCGTCGCGCCAGAGATCGGTAGGCTCCTCGAAGAGGCTCGAAAAACTCCATTCACCGCTCGCATAACCAACACCAGAGTCTTGGATCCCAGGAAGGTGAAAATCCCCATGTATGACGAAACCTCCGATCCGAAAGCTCACCTGCAGACTTTCCATATCGGATGGCGAGATCCAAGCTCAAGGAAGGCGAGAAAGACGTTGGTTTCTGCCACCTTTTCGTCGATCATCTCCAAGGGTGGCCCTCGAATTGTTCTTCCGTCTAAAACGAAACTCCATCGGAAGTTTCCGTCAAATCTCCTCAGAATTTCTCAAACAATACTTCGTGTTTATGGACAGAGAAACCTCTGACGTAAATCTGTGGAGCCTGTCTCAAAGAGAAGATGAATCTCTCTGAGATTTCATGAACATGTTCAAGATAGTAATGTTGAGAGTCAGCGGGATCAGCGATAAGGTGGCAGTAGACGCGCTCAGAAAAAACCTCTGGTACAAATCAAAGTTCAGGAAGTGCATAGCTCTCGAAAAACCACGCACTTTTCAGGATGCACTTCATAAGGCTACGGACTTCATCTTCATCGAAAAAGAGATAAAAGTTCTACCACAAAAACACAAACCAGCGAAGGCATCCTCGAAAGACTTAACCCTAGAACAGAAAACGAAAAAGAAGATCCCTCGTAACGACAGGTATGTCCATCACGAGGAAGAAGATGTCCGGGGGCACATAACTACGCCATCAACTCCCCGTTCGAACAAGGCCGGACGTCGGAGAACACCTGGATGCGGAACACATCATACGACAAGAGCACCTTCTGTGAATTCCACCAAATAAAAAGTTACTCCACCGCAAACTGCAAGGTTCTCAGAGCGAGACTAAAGGAAAAACTGCTTGCAGTTGAAATCTCGAACATAACCAGTGTAAAAGACCTCATACGCATTATAGACCGCCAACGTATGACCGGCAAAGCACCCCTAAGAGACACCATGTCTCAGGGAACTCAAGCGGCTGGAAAACGCGGAAGGAGGCCTGACGACAAAGGCAACGAATCCAATCGTCGCAGAGTGAATAAGATCATCGGAGGGCTGAGTCAAGTGCAAACTGGCCTACGCCACTCGACACCGCAAGCGACACCGCAAATGACAACATCATTTTCGAGGAATACGAGACTGTCGGAATCGACAAACCCCATAAGGATCCCCTCGTGATTGACCTCGTCATAAAAGATCTCGAAGTCGCCAGGGACCTCATTGACACAGGCAGTACTATTGATATCATCTTCTGCGATACCCTCAACAGAATGAACATCGACTTATCAGAGGTCTCACCCGCACCGAAACCACTCACGGGTTTCTCCGGAACGACGTCAATGACTCTCGGATCGATCAAGCTTCCGGTGATGGCCAAGGAAATAACGAAATTCATCGATTTTGCGGTCGTCGACCATCCCGCCATCTATAACGTCATCATGGGAACACCATGGATAAACTCCATGAAGGTAGTCCCATCGACCTACCACTTGGGCATTAAATTCCCATCTTCCTACGGAATCGCCACAATCTGGGGATGCAAAAAACAATCACGACTCTGCTTCCTAGCAAAGCATAAGCTAAAGATAAGTCGCAATGACGCCCATGGCCAAACCCAAACAAATGAAGACAACTCAGCCGTCAGGCGAAGACACTTCAAAAAAAGACGTGCGAGAATTGTCAACTTAAGAAACGGCTCAGTCCAAAGGAAATAAGCAAACTTCTGAGCCTAACGTTCCTGAAAAAGAAATACTCTCGACACCAGAGCAAATTGTTGATCCAGCTGTAGTCATTGAGACTGAAACAACAGACACAACTCTACCAAGCGTGTAATCACTCGCAACAACAAACTGAACTACGAGACGCTTTGATCATCGAAAGAGGTACGTAGGCAGCTCTTCTCAAGAGGAGTTAAGTTGTCTCCCTCTCTAAAAAAGGTGGAGTGGGTGTACATATACTCGTATACTCCCACACTTTGTACTCAACACTTTTCAATACGTTTCGACAATAAATTTTTGCTTTTTATTTTTCGTATAACCCAAAAACAAAAATCATACAAGAAAACCTTTCTTAACGAATCTTGACTTTAAATTGTTCATCAACACATTCTACCACAAAATAGAAAAACTTTCGGAAAAAGCGAGATGTCGCGAATTTCCGAGAAACACAACTCGAACTCGATCAAAATCTTCTAAAAATAGTCGCAAGACTATAAAACCTCTACCGGGAAAAGGACAAGTACTTGTCCCAATTTCGCACCCGTCGATTAGCCCTGACGAACGAACTAATCACTCACCTTAACCTCCTCTTCACGAAGAATGGGTTCTCATACATCCGACTAGGATAATAGAGCGCTATAAAAGAAATCCAAAATTTTGGTCAGCACTTCTAGACGACTTAGAAATTGTCTTTGGAGAAATGTTTGGTTCCCGATTGATGCAAGTCATATAACCCGAGAACTTATCGCAGACTTGAATATCGAGATGGAACCAGGTCGAAATTGAAAACGGGAAACGTAAGCCGGAGTTAGTCACCACACGCCCTAAAACCGAGAGTAAACCTAGGTCTTGCCCTAAACCCAGCACACTGGTCTCAAACATATCAAGACATAGTATCTAACCAATACAATATCCTAAAATTTGTCTCTTCATCTATATTTGGTTTATAAGAATCCGAAAGCCTAAGTCTCTCGAAAACTTGCACCCGAAACAAACAACGAATATAGCGATCCTTCAAGGAATGAATATCAGATGATAACTCATAATATGTCTCCACTTACGCAGCACTACTCATACATTATCAAATTAAAATAAAAACACCGTTTATTAACTCTAAACTGCAAGATAATGGGGTTTCAAAGCCACATACGGCCGACCCCCAATAGATAGAAAGTGGCCAAACTTGGCCAAAACACGAACACGACACTCCCTCTACATACAAACATCTCATATTCACAAATCGTATTCATAATAGCCAGAGATCGAAAAATCGCCCACGCTAAAAGGGTTCGGGTTTTGGTCCACCGTGTCCTCTTCTCCCTGTGCGGTGTCCCCAACTTCCTCCGAATTAGGAGAAATGGGAATCGGGGCCCAGTGACCCTGAACCCTCTCTTCGATTGAAGGGATCGAAGACTCAACATCCTTGCACTTCTTCATGTGGCCAGACATTTTGTCTATCTTGAAGCTGTAGGAGTAGTCGGAATGTTGGGTGCACCACAAAGCACCCACCGAACCATGACACTCGCGGTACTCTCCAAAGGATTCTTGCGCGTACTTGTACTGGACGAAGTCCGCTTCAAACTGAATTAAACTTTCAGCCACAACCAAGGTGACCTCACGTTTTCTGCGTCTATACGTGCGACAAACCTACGACACTTGATTTCGTGCTAACTCCTTCTCACGGAGAGAAGTCGCTTCGACCTCCCTTTTCAGGCGGGAGTTCTCTTCTTCAAGTCTCTTGACCTTGAACCGAGCCGTTTGCGCCTCGAAGCTGCTCGTCCTAAGGGCCTCGTCCATCATGTGGAGACCATGCAAAAGAGGAATCCTTTAAAAGGTTAGGGGCGATGTCATATGAGTGAACGGAATCGTGTCACATGCTCAAAAACTAACCCCCATGCATAAACGCGAGCCCTCCGCGTACTTCCCCGACCTGAAGAATCCCGCATCAACCGCGGGTCGATGCCACGGGGCATCAAAAGAAGCTAGGGAGACGTCCAAGTCTGATCTTTCTCCAAAAAGCGGTAGCGAAGGTTGACTCGGACCGCTTCCGTCTCCGCCGAAGAGATCGTGGTACCACCCTCCCCCCTCGGACGACCCCCTCCTGTCCTCGGCAACGTCGCCCCCGTTAGCGAACGTGCGCTCGTTCCTGGGAGACCCCTCCCTCTCTTTGTCAGGAGGCATCTCGTATGGAGTGAAGCCATTTATGGTCGGTTCTAACTCTTCTCCCATGACCGCGTCGGGCTAAGTCCGATTCTTGTGATACTTAACCGCGTTGCGAACCCGCTGCGGGGAAAAGTAACCCCAATGGAACGGATCGCCTCGAAGAAGGTTCCTAATGACGCAAAGATCTTCCGGATGCTGGGGAAGGGGATCTAAAACTGCAAAACAAAAGAACTATCAGATATCGGAAAACGAAAAGAAAACGATCAGAGTATTGAAAACGATACCCGCGGGACCCCATCTACGCCTAAAGGAAGAAACGTATTCGTCCTCAACAGAGACACTATCTAAACGAACGAAGAAGTATCACTTTTTTCAAATGTGAAAATTGGACGTAAACGATCGGATCACCGATATATTGTTCCTCGGCTGAGACAATACCGACGCGGCAGACTCGTGGCCTTCAAAGACGAAAACGCCATTAAATAGTCGACGCTTAGATCCATCCCTCGTTCGTAACTGAAAACCAAGATTCCGACAAGGTGTTGGAGACTGGCGGGAGAAAGATGGCCGATCGATAAGTCGTGGTGGTCCAAAAACTGAACTATGAACCCCGGAATGGGAAACTATAGTCGACAAAACAGCAAATGCGCCTCGTAGCATGTAAAGAAACCACGAGGCGAAGAATCAGCATCTTCTCCGACCTTCGGCATCTGAAACTTCACCTCCTCCGGGACTCGGCAAAAATCCCAGATGACGGCAAGGAAAGATCCCGGCATCCGCTCGGCCTACTGGCATCCTTTTTGAAGGTTGGTCTCGGCGGACACCATGAGTCGGGCGGTGGAGCTTCAATATCACATGTAACACGCCAGTACTACCTCACTTCCTCAGGTTCGACCGAGTGCAGCAAGAACTCGATTTTCTGTACGACGTCATCCTCCTGAACTCATAGGCTTTCGGGGTCGAAAATCGACGGTAAAGCGTTTGCGGAAACTCGAGCATTCGAAGCCAAAACAAAAAAGAGGAGAGAGAGATGGAAAGGATAAGGTGTTTTTACCTTAAGGAATTTTTTCTTGTGAAAATGAGCAAGTGAAAGATTTGGAAAGTTACTCCTCATATTTATAGAAAGGGAGACTTACTATTCATCCTCAAACTTTTTAGCCATCGATCTCGCCTAACTTACCTAACGTGTTTTAAAGTTTGAAAGAACATTCCAAGGATTCTTGCAAACTGGGAGGCTAACTATTGAGGTCAAAAATTGTCATGACGAAATCAATGCCTAAAAATCACAATGGAAATGTTGTCTCTCTTTCGGGAACAAAAAACGTAAGAGGATTATCAATTCCGAGGCTCTTTCCATCTAGTCGATCTCCTCTCAACCAAACGTCGAAACCCCGTGTCTAGCCAACCATAGGCAATCGCTTCGCAAAGTCTAGTCACTCGTGAGCAACTAAACGCGAGAATATCGAAATCAACGCCCAAGACTTCCGTAAAATCCCGAGAGATCTCAATATACAAGTTTCGAAATGATAGGAAGTCACCGTAAACATCGGATAAACAGGTCGCTTCAGAACACGAAAAGGTCTAGTCTCCCGTAGGCGAATAGACTCTCGACAAGTCTAGACGCCCATTGGGCGACTAGACTCTCGGAAGGTCTAGTCGCCCATTGGGCGATTAGACTCTCGAAAAGTCTAGTCGCCCAACAGGCGTCTAGACTCGTGACAAGTCTAGTCGCCCAATGGGCGACTAGAAACGTGCAACGTGTAGTCGCCCACGGTTAACTAGATCACATCCTCTCGATCATCTTCTCCTTCAAATCTCGGTTTGACTGTCTCTTGTTTCGTCTCGATTGGAGTTTCTGATAAAGTTTCGCAATTATAATCGTAAAGACTTGTTCTTTTCATAAAAACTTCGTACCGATCGTATAAAACGATAACGGTTAACTCGAACACCGATGTTGTCTTAACTATACGATTGGTCTTATCATTTTGCGAAACCATCACTGCGTAATCGTACGAAGAACGATTTCTCCGAAAGAAATCGTAAAAATCACTAAGTCGCAAAACGGACCAGGTAGGCCCAAAACGCGATAAAAGTCCACTTACGATTCCGGACGAGAATGGGCCCAACTACGTCACCGGTTTACCCAATTCTGCGAAAGATAAATGGAAGACGCGATAAAGTTAAGTTTGGAGAAAAATATAGAAAAATCGAGAAGATAAGGAATATTCTCGAAAAAAGGAATATTTCCGCGGAAGGATATACTCAAATCTATGGCAGAAAAGGAAACCGGACTAACTTACGAAGGCATATATAAGAGAGGCTAAGGAGAAGAACGAGGGGACACATAAATTTTCTTCACAACTCACACTTAACACTTAGAGCAATTAGGTTTATTTTGTTTTTGTTAGCGAGCTGCGTCTCAACTAGGTTTACAAGTCTTACGCTGTTAGAACAAGGAGACTCGCCGATAGTTCTCGCGGCCACGACTTATCACATGTTGTAACGCTCAACAAAGATTTGAAATAAGATCTCTATTGCTCTACTTTGATTTTTTATTCTCTTTTACTTTTTACTTCGTCGTCTGTTTCTTCGTACTTTTGATCTATTGTTGTTTGGTTTAGCAGAAATCTAGGGCCTCAAGGAAAGTTAGGTTTTTCTAGCTTTCTTTCGATTAAGAAAATCGACAGTGTGAATTTCGGTTCCCACAATACATATGCAATGACCTTCTCCTCCTTCATCAATACACATCCTAAACCAGACCCACATGCATCAGTGTAAACTAGATAGGGAATATTTGGCCTTGGCAATAATAACATTGGCGTTGATGTCAATTGCTGCTTCAACTCAAAAAAGCTCTCAGAACACACCTCTAACATCTAAAACTTGACATCCTTGCATGTCAACCTAGTCATTTTCTTTGCAATGCTAGCCAACCCCTTGACAAACTTCCGGTAGTACCCAGCTAGCCCCAGAAAACTGTGAACCTCTATAGAACTCTTAGGTACCGGCCACTAAGTGATAGCTGAAATCTTTTCAGGATCCATAACAACCCCTGCCTCCGAGACAATATGCCCCAAGAATCCAATTCGTCTCTGCCAAAAACTACACTTACTCAGCTTAGCAAACAACTTTTGATCCCTCAGCTTCTCTAGTATAATCCTCAGGTGCGAAACATGTGCCTCCTCACTCTAAGAATACACCAGGATGTCATCAATGAAAACAATTACACATTTGTCCAGCTGGTCACGAAACACATTATTCATCATCTTCATGAAGGAAACTAGTGCATTTGTCAATCCGAATGGCATCACCGCGAACTTATAATGCCCATAACGCGTTCGAAATGCAGTCTTCTTCACATCTTCTTCAGCTATCGCTATTTGATGGTATTATGACACCAAATCAATCTTCATAAACCATGAAGCTCCCTGCAGCTGATCCAACAACTCATCAATTCACGGCAAAGGATACTTATTCTTGATGGTCACCTTGTTCAAGCCCGTGTAATCAATGCAAAGCCTGAAACTCCCATCATTCTTTTCCTCAAACAAGACTGGCGCTCCCCATGGAGAACTGCTTGGACAAATAAACCCCTTCTCCAACAAATGTAACACTCGTCTTGCCAACTCACGAGAAGGGCATGCCACAACTTGACTTAACTTAAATCTCAAGTCGTACATCTAATTACGGATCAACTTACTATCATTAAATATCTCATAAATGTCAAAAATCCAACTAACCGAACACTAAAGTCTAAAAAAATAAAAACGGAAATAAAATAATGTCTAAAGAAAAGTGTGAATAAAATCATGTTAATCCCAAAACAGCACCATGGAAACCAACAACTTCGACTACTCGTCAAGGTCACCTGAAAAGGGAAAAAAGGAGAAAAGGAGGGACAAGAGGGGTGAGTGACATGGAAATCACCTAATGAGGTGGTGGATGCTAAACACGCAAGTCCACTAACTCGTATTTTTTGCTCCAACCACGAGAGACTAGTCCTAAAACATGCAGTAAACATGGCACCCAAAAAACCCAGAGAAAGCACACAATTGGTCGTACATAGCTTCAATAACTGTCGGCACCCCCCCCCCCCCGGGGNGGACGCTTTATCGATCTAAGGGGCTACGGACAACGATCAACTTTTCCCGCACTCTACACAACATGACTCCGGGAATATAGGGATTCTTCATCTGTACCCCACGTGAAGTCTTCTCCTACTATCCATCACACTTTATAACTATAAGACACACTACAATTATCATGCAAAACAATCAATGGTGATATAATCTATTAACCTTAGTTACAATTTAGCACGAAAGAAATCAATCCATGCAAGACCCAATCGGACTCGATTTGTAGAGACTCAATCATGTTCTGGTGTTAGCCTAACGAGAAAATAACAGTAAACCGACTATGGGTGGGTCGTTTGCGAAATAGCCCTCACCTTAGCAAAACGGAAGAAATGTGCGATCTCTGATTTCGATGCTCAATCAGACTCTAAATCTGAAATCAGAACAAAATTCCAATCAAAATAGCACCGGAACGAATAAAATCAGCCTTAGAAAGGAAAAATGGACCCCACAGATTAAACCGGGCTGAACCTGTCAACTGGTAAGTCAACGAAGAAAGTCAACGAAAAGTCAACAATCAAATCTCGATCAAAGTCAATGGTCAACTTTTGATCAACAGTCAACGGTCAAATCTAGTCAACAATGCCACCTGATCAAACCAGTCAATCGACTCGACACGTGGACCAATTAGAGAGCGACACGTGGACAGACGATGGCACATCGTCAGACCTAATTCAACACGTCATCAATCCGACAACCCGATCTGACAACCCGACTCGATGACGATCCGACCTGACCCGAGATCCTGGTCAATGGTCACTGGCTAACCGTGTTGCCCGTCCAAGTTAACCGAGTTACCGGCTAGTCAACCGACTTCGGTGTACCGGCGATGACGGTGGCTTACCAGGAGAAGTTGTCGGCGACAACGACGGTTTCCCAGCGACAGTGGCGGCGGCGGCGGCGAGTGGGTTTCACGCGTGGGTCTTTCTTCGGCGCGTGCGGGCACGTGCGGTGGCTGATCAGAGGGCCGTTGGTTGTTGTGGCTTCGTCTCGGCAAGGGCTTTCCAATGATATATTGTGTGTTTTCTCTGTTGGATTCCGATGGCTGAATGATGGTGACGTGTTCTGTGTCCCTGATTGATGACAAGTTCGTCGAGTCTCTCAAGTCTCTCGAAATTTCTACAGAGATTTGACGTCGTAAACTTTTCTGATGAAAAAAAAAAAACAATGATGGAAGTTCCTTAAATAGAACGAATACCTAGTGTTTCTTTAGGGTCCAGTGTGTTGCAACATATTTGACCAAGTGAAAGTTTTGCAACGAACAATGGAGACTATGAACTTATATAAATCGATTTTCTTAATACCCCCATTCTCCCTTTACCCGGTAAACATATTGTCACTTTTCTCTATCGTCCATAAATCTCTTCAAGGATCTATGTCGCCATATATTGTTCGACCTTTGTGGAAAGGTTCGTTCGGTTATGGCTACAATACAATGTTTTACAACACCTTGTTACATATAGACATAGTAACCGTGCCTATAGCCAGTTATGCTTGATGCTTTGAATTTTCAGATCGGTCAAATAGAAAATCTAGTATAACCTATGAGCTCTGCACGCCAATATCACGAGTGTCATTGGCCAAGAATTCATGGTCAAAATTTGCAAATTAATTACCACATCAAACGGTTAAATTGTCTCACTCATTCACGGCACAGCAACTACGTTGTTTTTCTTAGGTCAAGAGCTAGAATGTTCTTAATGAAGAAAAACTATTCTTACTTACTCTTACTTAATCTAATATACTCTCTACTCTTAATGAGATTGTGTAAAACCTATTTTGCCCTTCCTCTTTTTAATACAAACAAATAAAATAATTAATTAAATCAACCAATAAAAAAATCTGTTTCTTCTCTCTCCTCTCTTCTTCTCTTTCGCCGCGACGACATCCCATCCCGACCAGATCCACCATTGAAGAAAAAGCTTCAGATTTGAAATCTCAAAATCTTGTATCCATTCCTTCGTCATTGAAGTATAAGCTTGTAAATCAAGGTTAGTTCGTGTTCTATTAGCTAAATTGAAGTTAATTGAGTGAATTTGAGCTCCATTAAAAAAAAATGGATTTGT